>PVIR01009292.1:0-42008 GCA_004026965.1 Petromus typicus | reverse complement strand
GGAGTTGGGGGTGGTGGTGCACGTCTGTAATCCTGGCCACTTGGGAGACTACAGTAGGAGAATCGTGAGTATAAATTTGAGGTCAGCTTAGGCCATTTAGTGAGAACTTGATTCAAAACAGAACAAAAACAAACAAAACAAATTAGAGATCTGAAGGTGTAGCTCAATGGTAGAGTGTGTGCTTGGCATATATGACAGCCTAGGTTCAATTCCCAGTATAGGAAAAAGAAAAAGAATATATCCATTGTTTATTCAACAACTGCCCTAATTCCTGAACTCTTAGAAAGGCACAGATACATTGTGTGTGGCTCAAGGGAAAACAGCTGTGAGGAGAAAGAAAGAGGAAAGAGACAAGTTTTGCCTTTCCAGGTGTCTAGCAGGGCAGACAGACTGAAGCAGGTGTGCAGGTGAGAGCTGGGGAGGGCCCAGTCTGGGGCTGGGGATCAGGGAGAAAGGGGAGGGCATCTATGAGAGTCACTATTTTAGCAGAAACAGCAGGAACTTGTGACTAATCAGGTGTCAGGCAAAGGGACCTGGAAGAGTCGCTGCGGAAGGCAGAGTAAAACCTAGGGAAGGGCACAGAGGAAAAACAGGCCAGGTGCTGCCCCGCAGAACTGTGGTTCCTGCTCTCCCGGGTAGAGCAGTTGCTCAGTGCTCCACCAGGACAGGCAGAGACACACAGGCCGCTCTCCTCCTTATCCTGTAGCCCCTGCCCTGACCCCGCAGATCCTCTGCCCACTCCCCAGTTCCAAGCTTCAGATAGTCAAGCCATTCCCATCATCATCAGCAGGTTGATTAAGTTTGGCAAACCTGAAACCTCTCTTGAGAACCTATAAGATGCTAAAACTTCATCATAGAGCTATGGAAATAAAATGCTGTCGTGGCTGTGCAGCACCAAGCACTGGTTATTTATGTGTTTGTCATGTCTGTGTGAGCGCGGGTCAGTGGATACACCCGCACATTACAGGTTGGCTCTGGCCCTGATACAGGACCGTTCTGTACTTGCTGTAAGTGAACAATGCATGACGCTGCCTCCTTGTTCTCTTTCTAGCTGGCTCTGAGGATATGGGGACCACGGTGAATGGAGATGTATTTCAGGTGAGTAATTCTGTCTTACCAGTGGGACGCTGACAATAGGCCTCAATAATTAATGGCTCCATCCTCAGTAGACTTAGGTTCCATATTCTGTTATATGTGATACTTTAAGCTGGGAGTTGGAGGAGGTTTTTGACGTATTTTCTTGTCATATAGGAGGAAGGGCTGAAGAATATGGCTAACACCCAGCTTCTGTGCAATGTTATTTACAATAGCAGATAAACTAGAAGCCACCCAAGTGTCCAGCATTGGGGCCTGGATAAATAGATTGGCAATAGTGGTGGTGTTATAGAGAGGAATACCAGAGCCTCCTGGGTGGACGTACAAAGATGCCCACAGTATGTTCAATGCAGAAGAGCAGAGGGCAGAAAAATGTGTAAAGCACAGTCCTGCTTTTTTATTTTAAAAATGTTTGTAGGAAGCGAGGTTTGTTGGGGCATGCCTATAGTCCTAACACTCTGGAAGGCTGAGGCAGGAAGATTAAAAATTTGAGCCCAGTCTTGGTGGCTTTGCAAGTTAGAAGACAGACTGCCTAAAAAAACATAAAAGATAAAGAGGACTGGGGATAAAGCTCAGTGCAAAGGCCTTGGGTATAAAAAATTTTAAATTTATACAAAATATCTAAAAGGGTGTGCCCCAGTGTAACAGTCATTAACGCTGAGGCTGGAGGGCAGGGTGTCGATAAGAAAAGTCCATTCCCTTTTCCTGGATCTTAAAAAAAGGGTTATTCTATAAACTGGACCTCGTGACCCACACCTGTAATCACAGTACTCCAGAGGCAGAAGCTAGAAAAATGCTTTGAGTATGAAGCAAGTGTAGACTACATAGTGAGTTCAAGAGAAGGTTGAATTACACAGAAAGCCCTTGTCTCAAAAAAAAAAAAAAAAATTATGTAACACAAAAAGGGAGAAACCTAGTTTAGATATTTCTGGGGTGGGGATGTAGCTCAGTGGCAGAGTAAGTGCTTGCCTAGCTTTGCCAAGGCCATGTGTTCCATCCTCCACACTAGGGGGGAAAAAATTCTACCTAAAACAGCTCCTCAGGCTGGGATGGACCTCAGTGGGGAGGCTCCGAGTTTCATTTCCAGCACCACAAAAGAAACAAAACAAAACAAGTCTGCTTCTCTGTGTACTTAGCTAAATCCTTCCCATCATATATACACAGCAGATTTAGAGAATTTAAAGTGAGAGAACCTAGACCACTAGCACCTCTAGAGCCCCACAAATACACAGTTCTCACCCAGCTCCAAGTGGCTGGGTGGGGTCCAACCTGCTCTGAATTCACTCGGATTAGCTCAAACAGGCTAGATCCCTGGGGCTGCCCCTGTGAAATCTCCTGGGTCTTGGAGGAGCTGGCCTCTTGAATTCTCTGGGAGGATAAACAATGCTTCTTATGTAAGCAGGATGGGCTGGTACCTTACACAAGGAAACTGGCCAAGTGCTGTTTTTGGAAAATTACTCAACTATTAGCAAGCTAGAAAAGTCAGTCTCTAGGACTATAGCTTCCTGTCCAATTGAGTCTGACATAGCCACACCATGATTATCTGCTTCTCTATAGCATGTTAGAGCTTTGAGACTTAGACTGCTGGGTCCTGGGCATACCCAAGGGGACTTGGTTTGATCCAAAATGTTTATGTGACAGAGCAGACCTAGATCTGGAGATAGGTTTAGAAGCACACAAGTACCCAGAACACTTCGACTAAGATGATTTTATTTTTCAATTGCATGTCAGAGGATAAAGTGACTTATGTAAAGTCACATAGGAAATCAGCCAGTTCTGGGCTTTTTCCTCACTTGGTTGATTTGACCTCCATAACTTGATGCCTCCTCTTTACCCCGCTCCCCAGCTCCACTTTGCATCTGGGGGAATCAGGAATGTTGGGGCTGCTTCTCAGTCTCTGAAGGAATTACTGTTCTCACTGGTAGTCATAATGATCTCAGGTATGTTTCTTTATAAATCATTTCACATCACTGCCACCCTTGAATCCTACCAGGCAGGGAGGGACAAGTCGTTTAGAAGCTTAGTGGCAAAGCTCCAGTATATCCACAGCTGACTTCTGATTGAGTGCCCTTGGTGTTATATGACGCCCCCTGCTGCTGGAACTGGGGGGCTACAGCAGGGTGGAAAGACCCAAAGCTCTTTCAGATTGAGCAGAGCTGTCTCTGAGCTGCACTTTCTTGGGAGAGGCGCACTGGCCTGTACTAGCCCAATGCATTCATGGCATTGTGGCAGAGCTTTTGTGCTTTAATCTTTTCTGGCAGCCTGTGGGCCACTCGAGGGTCCAATTATAAACTTGGTCCCCAGTGTGGCCTAAGGATAAGCCTGTCCACATCCATTCCAGCTCCATTCAGTAGCCAGGGTTGGGGGAGGCAGGGACAGCAGGCCCCAGAAGGACTCTCCCTCCTCCCTGCTCCTGCCTATATAACCACCCCTCCCCGATCATCCTGCTCTGAGCTTCTTAGAGGAATCAACAGCTCAGCTCTGCTTAGCTTTAGCCCATGAATCCTAAAGAGGGAGATGCCTCATCCTGCTGACTGCCCCTAGAGTCACAATACATCTTTGGCCAGCATGATCTACAGAGGCTCTTGAGGCAGGGCCTAGCATCAGGATCCTTCCAATGAGGGGTGTCAGGGAGCTGGACCAAGAGAAGCCTGCCTAAAGCCATCCATCTTCTGATCCTGGGCATTCCTGACCCCATCCTGAATTTGAGAGGGGCTCAGACCATTTCCGGTGAGACCCCTGGGGTCCCAGTCTCCTGGCCATGACCTGACCTCCCAATGGAGGTGCTCAAATGACTAAGGTAGAGCCTACTTGTGGGTCCCTCGACACTCACTGGCAGGGGTAGAAAGATAAAGCAGAGAAGCTTGGAGAGGAGAAATCAACAAACTGCTTCTCAGAAGCCAAGTGTAGAGGCACATGCCAGTAATCCCACCCCTCTGGGAGGCTGAGGCAGGAGGACTGAAAATATGAGCCAGCTGGGCAGGTTAGTGATTTAGTAAGACCCTATCTCAAAAACAAAACAAAAAAGGGCTGGAGATATAGCTCAGTATGAATCCCCAGTGCCACAACAAACAAACTAACAGAAAGCCTGCTTTTCAGGACTTGGCCTGCCAGAGCCCTATGGTGCTCGCCTGGTCATACTGCAGTGAGGGTTGGCACGTATGTGGCATCAGAAGACACCCTCGCCATGTCATCCTTCACATGAGCACCCTCTGTAGGCCATGGGCCTTTCCAGCACACTTGTTTCATGTGATTCTTACTCTGTATTTTGAGTGGGCTGCTGTTGTTTTCATTAACAGATTCAAAAGCTGAACCACTCAGGAAGGGTCTTTTTCAATTGTCATTATCCAGTAAATGACCAGATGGGGACATAGAATCCCGTTCTTCTGATGCTGTGTCCAGTGCTTTGTTAGGATCTGCTACATTTATTTTGCAGGGCTGGACATTCAAGGCATTGTGCATGCTAGGCAAGTATTCCACACTCCCAGACTCTGTATCACTTTATTTATTTATTTATTTATTTTGGAGACAGATTTTATTGTGTATTCCAAGCTGGCCTTGAACTGACTATGCAGCCCAGGTTGACCTTGAACTCAAAGCAATCCTCCTGTCTCAGCCTCCTGAGTGCTGGGATGACAGGTGTGTGCACCACACTGGGTATCCCATATCACTTTATAATCAGCCATTAGTTTATTCATTTGGTTAACTTAGTCTTTGAGTGCCAGGGCCTATGCTGCGGTAGGAGATACAGAGGCAAATCCACAGGAGTGTTTTGTCCTCAAAAAGTTTGCATTTCATATAAGGGGACAGAGAGCTGGAAAGAAATAATGGCTGTCTAGGATGGTAAGGGGCTCCGATGGGAAGGATGGTTGAGTGTTAACAGTTTGAAGCTAGGCCCATGGTACATGGCTTTAGTCCCAGGAGAACTTCAATACTGAGGCTAATCTGGATGGGCAATATAGCCAGATCTTGGTTAAAAATGAACAGAGAGACTGAGGATTTAGCTCAGTGGTTCCAGCGCCTGTCTTGCAAGTGCAAAGTCCCTAGTTTGATCTCCGATAACCACATACAACAATGCCAGGCATGGTGATTCATGCCCACTTGCATTCCACATTCCACAGAACCAGGCGTGGTGGCTCATGCCTGTAATCCCACCATTTGGGAGGCAGACGCAGGAGGACTGCTGTGAGTTCCAGGCTTGCCTGGGCTACATAGTGAGCTCACAACCAGGCTGAAATACAAAGTGAGACCCCGTCTCAAAAAAAACAAAAACAAAAACAGAGAAGAAAAAGGAGGAGGAGGAAAAGTAGGAGAAGGAAAACAGAGGGAAGGAATGAAGAATGGGCACCTAGTAAGACTCTGTCTCAAAATAAACATTTTTTTTAAAGAAAAGACTGGGGATATAGCTTAATGAGAGGACCCTCAGCTTAATTCCTAGTACTAGAAAAACAAAACAAAACAAACAAACAAACAAACAAAAAGTAGTTCTTAGAAAGAAAGAAGAAAAGAGCTAATACTGCCTTCTTCCTATGAGTCAGCATTATCCAAACGCTTTGAAAGGATTAAACTCATTTAATATGCTCAACGCCCTGCAATGCAGGTTCTTTCATTATCCCCGCTTTACCTGAGAGGTTTAAAAGCTCAATCTGGTTTCACAGTTAAGGAGTGCACCAGGGCAAGGGTGCTGGAGGTGGGCTTCCAGATGGTCGGGGTGAGGTGCGGGGTTGTCCTGGCCTAGAACAACATGTGCTCAGGTTCAAAGGATAAGATGTGCGGTTGGGAGCTCGCGCAAAGTCCCGCTGCACAGAGGGATGTGCTGAGAGCTGGGAGAGCGAGGTGCAGGGCTGCTGTGGCCTGAGGCGGAGGGATCACACTCAGCTCCGGGCGGAGGGATCACACAGCTCTCAGCGGAGAGCAGGGGACTCAGCGGAGAGCAGGGGACTCAGCGGAGAGCAGGGGACTCAGCGGGGAGCAGGGGACCCAGCGTAGAGCAGGGGACCCAGCGTGGGCAGGGGCACCCCTACCTCCGGGGAAGCATGAGAATGGAGGTGTACTGCAGGAGCTCAGGGGCTGAAGCATCTCCAGACCAGACCGCAGCGGAAGTTCAGATGGAGTCAAAAAGACCTGTACTTCTTCTCCTGGTTTGTCTCAGCTGTCATCTGACCTTGGACTAGTCACTTAGCCCTCCAAGTCTTACCCCCTTGTAAAACAGGAATTCGAGGCCCTGCCCTGCTGCCTTGAATGGGATTCTTGGGAAAAAGTGTTCTGTAGCCCGGAAAGCTTCTTATAAATTCCAAACCTGGCCACTAAGGGAGCTGATGGGTGGCCCAGATGTAGACACGCAACACAGGAGGGATCTTGATCCCTACTAGCTGTCCCAACGAGGAAATTTTTACCCAGTGATTCAGTTTGAATCCCAGGTCTACCACCACCTCTTGGCTCAGTGACCTTGGCACTTTGGAGCTAGGTTTTCTTTACCTATAAAACAAGGATAATAAAACCCTCCATGTAGAATCATAAAGATCAAAGTCAACCGTTTAATTGCAAGTCCTCTGGAGCCTTAATTTTAGGACAAGCTCTGTGGAGATGGTGAACACTGAAGACCCAAATGGGAAGAGGTACTTGCCCAGAGACCCCTCTGCTCCCCGCTCTCCCACCCCCTCACCTCCCCTTTGGCGGCATTTAGGTACTTAGAATTTCCCGAAGGCACCAACCATCCTCATGTGGTCTCTATGCTTCCTCTGGCTCCTCGTCTTTTCTTGCTGTCCTCTGCCCACGGAAAGAATGGTCATGTCTGTCCTCTGTCTCCCCTCTACCCGGCCAGCACTTTCCCAGGCTGTGGTTCTTACCTGTGAGAGACTCTCTGCAGCTTCCCAGAAGATGAGATGAGCTCTCTTGTTCTTTCTTATCCACAAAACTGAACATCTCGGAATTGATTCAATAAGTAAATATTCTCTGATTTTTTTTTTCTTTTTCTTTTGCTCTCTCTACTCGGGATTGAACCCAGGACCTCACACACGCTGGGAAAGTGTTATACCACTGAGCTGTACTTCCAGTCCCGATAAATATTTTTGAAATGCTCCTATAGCCAGGCCTTCCTACGTGAATGCTATGTAGAGACGGACAGTCTGTGCTTGCGTGGGGCTTGCTTAACAGGGTGAGTGAAGGCTGGGTGCAAACACAGAAGCTGTTTGGGATAGCGATGAGTCTATGAAGAAAATGAAACATAGGTGTCCCATGGTTGATTGGTTCCTTCTCTACAGATGCCAGAATCCAAGGACGCTCATCTCTTCAACAAGATGTCATAGCATTTGCATAGAACCTACACACGTGTTCTTCTGTGTACTTTAAATCATCTGTCTATCACTTACTGTTCCTAATACAATGTATGTACTATATAAATAGTTGTTATGTTGCACAGTTTGGAGAATACTGTCAAAAAACAAAACAGTACATGTTCAGCGGGAGGTGACCACTGTGGGCTTAGTTACATGGTACAGCACAGGTGGCTGGTTGAATCCCCAAGAATATGAAGATAGAGGATGGAGAACTGGTTGTCGAGCAGTTACTTAGAGAAATGGCTGTGCTGGGGATGTAGCTCAGCAGCAGGGGCCTTTCCTAGCATATACGCGTTGCATCCCCAGTATCACAAGAAAAAATGCAAAAAAGGACAACAACAAAAAACCCAAACCCAAAACCAAAATAAACAAAACCAAGAAGTGGTTGTGGAGAGTGGGAGGCCACAAAATCCAGGGTCTCAGAGAAGGCCTCTCTAAGAGCCGGGTGCTGAGTCAGGAGACGGGAAGCCCTAGGAGGATAAAAGATGCTCCAGACAGAAATCCTGAGGGTACAAGATGAGCTCACTCAGCGGCCACTGTGGAAATATATTCTGATCAAGGACAAACCTCAGGACAGCAAGGAAAGAACGGTCCCTTAGCTTTTATCCTAGTCACTGAGGAAAGCCTTCCACTGTTGTTAACCTGGACAATACATGATCTGATTGAGGAACTGCCCGGTCATTTCAGCACGTGGGGAGGGGGTGCAGGGGGCAAAGAGATCACCTGTGGTCCAGGTTAGAGGCTGTCTAGACCAGAGAGGGACAAAGTGGGATGTGATTGGATGGGGACACATAGTAGGAATGGTGTCCGCAAGAGTCGCTGTTAGACTAGCTGTAAACAAGGTTCTGCCTTGCCAGTGGGCAGCATCTGGTCCAGTCCAGCCGGCCAGGGAGGCTCACGGGAGAAGGCAGCGATAGGCCGGGAGTATAGAGGGGCCTGAAAACTGCTTGGATGAGCAGCCAGGGCTGGGCAGTGTCCCAGGGCGGGTGACTCCTGAGCTGGAAACCCGTGGGGTGGAGTAAGATTTCACCAGCTGGACAAGGGAAGGGAATGATTGCGGACTGAAAGCGCTGGGAGAGGAGGCAGGCAGCGAGGCTGGAGGCAGTGTGGGAGGCACAAAAAGGAACGCGGAGGGAGCGGACGACAGGGGGCGTAGCAAGGCATGGCTGGGACCAATCAGAAAGGGTTCTGGCTCTACCTGACCTAAGGGTGCCTTGTCCCTGCCTGGCTGAGCCCACAACCCCCAAAGTTGTCCCCAGCCGTGCGTATGTCACTCCCCAGCTCTGTAACAAAATAGGCAGAGCCTAGGCCTGGAATCTGGCCCCTACATTGGTCCACCTCCTTGGACCTGTTTCCTCCTCTGGAAAATGGGGATTAATAGTAGTAGTAATAATTCTAACCACTGTTCATTGAGCCACCACTCCGTGGCTGGTGTGCTTCTAAAGTTTCATTCAATTGCATCAGCAGCTCTGAGAAGACAGGATGAAGAGCTGGCTGTCAGGTAGTTACTTAAAGAAATGGCTGTGCTGGGGATGTAGCTCAGTGGTAGGGGCCATTTTCAGATGAGAAAACAGACTGGGAAAGGTCCAGCAACTTGCCTCTGCCGCACATGCATCTGGTAGAATCAGAGATGGGATGTGAACTCAGATAGTCTGGCTTAGGAATCCAAGCTCTTCACCAGCGCGTGGTTTGAGTCATGCTGTCCAACTCATCTCGGAGCTGCTTGTTCTCTCAGCAAATATCCTCAGAGCATTTGCTGTGTGCCAGGCACTGTGCTGGGCTCAAGGCACACAGCAGTGCTCAAGACAGACCAAGTCCTTGCTATCATTGAGGTGACATTCTGATGAACACATCAGAAAATGACGTTATGATGGACGAATGAAAACATTTAATGGGCAAACAAACATGATAAAGTGAAATCATTTCGGAGCCTGACACGATAGTGCACTTCTGTAAACTCAGCACCTGGGAGGCTGATGCAGAACAATTGCTGCAAGTTTGAGGCCAACTGGGACTACACGAGGAAACCTTGTCTCAAACAACAACAAAAAAGGCATTTCAGACAGCATAAGTGCTATCAGTCAATACACTTGAACACAGATGGACTTTAATGATGGTAACACTAGGGACTCGCTATGTACTAAGAAGTGTTCCAGGTTCTTAATGTGTTTAAAACTCATTCCTTTCCCTACGGGGCGGGTATTACTGTTTAGTCCCTTCATGATGAAGAAGGTGGCTGGCGCAAGGTCTCTTGGGTCTCTTGGTGAGGCGTAAACGAGTGTGGCTAGGCTCGGGGCAACGATCAGGCCAGAGAGGTTGAGTGACGTGCCCGAAGTCACACACAGAGAGCTGGTAGAAGACACTGCAAGTGCAGTCAGGGCACGGTGAGGGGAGACAGTGGACGAGCAGCGGTCCAGATGAGCAAGGTGCCTTGGCGCTGAGATTCCCCAGTGGGAAGGGGCTGAGTACACCGCTGTGTGTTTATGTCCTAGGAGGCTAACGGGCCCACCGACGGCTACGCCGCCATCGCCCAGGCTGACAGGCTGACTCAGGAGCCCGAGAGCATCCGCAAGTGGAGAGAGGAGCAGAAGAAGCGACTGCAGGAGCTGGGTGAGGCCGGGGGCTCTTGGGGCACCACAGACGTTGTCAAGCCTGGGACAGAGGGCCTAGAGCGTCTCACACTGGCTGAGAGGGCCTAGAGCGCCTCACACTGGCGGAGTGTGGGACTCCAGCCCTGGGGCCGCCTGGTGGAGGGCACGCGGGTAGGGGGAGCACCCAGGGCGGCCATATCTGCCAGAAGACTGTCCCTTACCCTCCTGTTGGGGTCGCAGATGCTGCATCAAAAGTGACAGAACAAGAGTGGCGGGAGAAGGCCAAGAAGGACCTAGAGGAGTGGAATCAGCGCCAGAGCGAACAAGTGGAAAAGAACAAGATCAATAACCGGTGAGAGGAGCCCTGGGACACGCGGTGGCTCTGGAAACCTGAGGGCTCCATGGGAGAAAGGCGAGCTTTGGGGACAAGAGGGCAGCTCAGGGACATGGGTGGGTTGTGGGGACATCGGTACATAGGAGACCAGCCACGGGCAGCGATGGTACCGGGGACGGTCCTGAGAGAGGTCACTTGGTGGTGAAAACATGGAGGAAGGAGAAGCTGAAACCCCAGAGCTGCTTCCTCAGTTGCCTGCATTTAGATCTCCCTGGAGCCAGCCTGCCATCGGGCCCTCACCACTCACCATGACAGAGGAAGTAGTGTCTGTGGCTCAGTAGAAAGGGTCCTGGCTCCCAGAGGACAGTGGAACTGTCTAGGGTTCTGGGAATCCATAGCTAGACCTGGCCCTTTGTGGCTAGGGTTAAGGTCTTGGAGACAGAGCCCTGGGTGCTGGACAGGCAAGGAAAGCAGATGCCCCCAGCAAAGAACACCTTTGTGGAAATGGGTCTCAGACTGGACGCTGCCCAGTGGCCTTTGACTTGGAGGTTGTGTCCTCCAAGGTTCAAGATCTTCCCAGAAGCAAAAGACACCCAGGAAGGTGCCATGATTATGTTCAAGAAACTGATGAGATATGGGTTGGGCATTAGGGAGTCAGAGGTAAGGAGGAGCTGGTCTGTTCCTCAGAGAACGTAGAGAGAAGCACACACACATCTCTGTACAGGATACACGCTACGTGAGGGTCCTAGAAGCAAGGGAGATGCTGGGGAGGAATCCTTGTGTCTGGAGACTGGGCTTTGGAGGATGCTTAGGAGTTGGGGGATAAAAAGGCATGGTGTAAAAGGAGAAATTCCAGAACAACTGGAAACAGCTCAGGAGGCAAGAGGAGGTAGTGCGCTGGGCCATAGGGGCCAGGGAGAAGTGGAAGGGAAGGTAAGAAGCAGGCGGGTTTGGGGGAGTTGCATTGGGAGAAGATGTGGGTAGTGGAGAGGCACTGATTAGGGCTGAGTGGTCAGTGAGGAGGATCCCATCATCCTCTCTGGGGCTGTGGGTAGTTGCTGAGCCTTCGAACTGCGCTTCCTAACCAGTTTCTCACTGGAAGTACTAATGCTGTCTCTCTTTCTCTCTAACCCTCTGCCTGCCTGTCTTGCTGTCTCTCTCCCCTGCCTAACTCTTCCCTAACCTTTCCCTCAAGGATCGCTGACAAAGCGTTCTACCAGCAGCCAGATGCTGATATCATCGGTTACGTGTATGTGACTCTTTTGCACCTCTGCTCTGCTGGGGGGAGGCGGGCTGAAGAAGGTGTGAGCCCACCTTGAGGGTGGCATAAAGTTTCTTGAGTCTTCTGTGAGTGTGCCTGGGCTTGGGACAATGATCAAAGCAGCAGGTGAAGCCTTGGTGCAGGCACCAACCCTGGCTTCCAACAGTCTACCAAACCGGAGGCAGCTTTACTGAATCAGAGAGCCCTGTGGAGGTGGGACGGAGGGGAGTGGGCAGAGAAGAGAATGTGCTGGCCATTCCCATGTGGGGAGGCAAAGGGCAAGGCTTTCCCAGCTCCTCTCAGAGATGTCTGCTGGGGATGGTGGGATGATGGCATCCTCTGTGAACAAAGCAAACACAGATCACAGGGTGCTGCAGACATTAAGGATGGAAGTTGCTTTCTGCCCATTCTCTCGCCCTTCCCCCAAGCATACTGACTTAAGCCCTGAGTGCCTGCCCGTGCCACCACGTGCCCTTCTCACATGTCACTGTGTTTGGAGTCCAGCTGGTCCTGTGACTGATCTAGACCTGGCATGGCGGGCAGGTTTGCTCTCATGCCAGCACCAGCTGATTGGTAGTGACAGCCTAGGGGGTGGTGTTGGGGACTCTGAAGCTGCAGGGGGAAAAAACTGCTGTGATTAGTGAATGATGTCTGGCGAGTGAGTGTGTGTGTATGGGTGTGTGTGTGTGTGTACGCATATGCGCACGCCACATGTTTGCCAAGTACTTGGTCTTCCTGGTGGAGCATTCCTTGCTCTGGGATGCTGTCTGGGCAGTCTCCCCACACAGCACAGGGCTCAGGAAGGCAGCAGCCTTCCTTGCTTGCCACTCTCTTCTCTGTTCTGCATATACTTACTAGTATTTACCTTATGCCAGTCTCTGGTCAAAGAGCAGTGAGAAGCTGGGTGTGGTGGCGTGGGCCTGTAATCCCAGCATTCCGGGAGGCTGCGGGAGGAGGACCACGAGTTTGAGCCCCACCTGGTCAGTTTAGCAACTTGGTGAGACATTATCTCAAAAAAAGAAAAAAAGATGCTGGAGATTTAGCTCAATGCAAAGCCCTGGGTTCAACTCTGATCTCCGCCTCACCCCCCCACACACACACATGAAGAAAAGGAGTAAAGTAAGCATGGTTTGGAGTATATTGTGATAAGAACTACACGTGGGGGCACAAGTTCCTCCTCAGTACTGCAAAAAATAAAAATTAAAAAATGAAGAGAACCACAGGTGGAAGAACCCAGAGAGTTTGGGACCCACTTCCTGCGGGGGAGCCAAGACAGGTTTGAGGAGCTTATGACCTTCAGCTGGGCCTGTTTTGTTTTGATTTTTGAGATGCGATTTCATTATGTAGTGTTGGCTGGCCTCAAACTCATGGCACTCTTCCTGTCTCAGCCTCCCGAGTGCTGAGATTACAGGCATGTGCTCCATGCCTGGCTCTTAGCTTTCCCTTAATGACTGTTTTTAGATCTTGTCTCCTTATCTGCATCTGCCTTATTCTCCTCATGCCAAGGCTGCTCCTAGGAAGCTGAGGTCAGGGGACACTGCACTGGCGAGAACTGTGCACAGTGTTCCCAGGCAGAATGGGCAAAGCAGCCTTGTTCAGTGGAAGCAGGGGCACCCAATTGTGGAGACAGACAGCTCTGAAACCTCTGTCCTGTCTCTACTTGCAGGGCATCTGAGGAGGCTTTTGTGAAGGAATCCAAGGAGGACACCCCAGGCACGGAATGGGAGAAGGTGGCCCAGCTGTGTGACTTCAATCCCAAGAGCAGCAAGCAGTGCAAAGATGTCTCCCGGCTGCGTTCGGTGCTCCTGTCCCTGAAGCAGACACCACTGTCCCGCTAGCTGCCTGCCAGAAGCATGGCCTCAGAGCCTGGGCTGTGCCAGGGGAGAGGAGGATTCGCTGCCGAGGCCAGGGTGGAAAGTGGAAGGAAACCCTCCGGCAGCTGCTACAGTCTATTCTGTTCCTGTCCGTCTCCTAGGGCGGGATGGGGGGATCCTCACCCCTCTTGCTCCTCACTTCCTCCTGGCCCTGACTCCAGCCCCTCATGCCTTCTCTCGGTCCGCTCAGTTGTGTGACTGTCCCTCCAGATGTAATTTTTTCTTGGCTTAAAGGGTGTGTTGTTATTTCTTTTTACACTTATTTATTATCATTCTTATTTCTCTGGAAGCCATACTGATGTCAGGGCTCAGTTTGTGCTGAGAAAGGTAAGGATGTTCCCCAGGGAAACACATGAGCTTCCAGCTGGAAGTGGCAGCCCTGTCCTGTCTGCTGCCTCTGACCTCAGGAGGAAAGATAGCCTCTCACTGGATGCTTTTGTGACCTTGATCCTTTCTGACCTTGACGCCTGTGAGGTAGGGACTCTGGTGGTTTCACATTTAAGTACTGGCACCAATTCTCCCAGAAGACAGAGGAGGAATGAAGCAAAGCAAAGATCCTGGCTGGTGGTTTCTAAATCTTAGTGAGAGGCTTTGTGAAGGTACCTCCTGCCAGGGTCCCTTCCTCACAGTTGGCCTGGATATTCTTGGTGTTGAAGGGCCAGAGTCTGTGTTTTGCTCCATCTTCCACTGCGCCCTCTAATGGATGTGGGACAAACAGCCAGTGGCCATACCTCCCACTTTATTTTTTAATTTTTTGAGACAAGGTCTCTTTTTGTAGTCCAGGCTGGCCTTGAACTCAAGGCAATCCTCCTCCCTCAACCTCCAGTGCTGAGATCACAGGTCTGCACCACCACACCCAGTTTGTCTTTGTTTCTGGTTTCCTTCTTCTCTTGAGCAAAGGCTGTAAGAAGGATGGTTAAGCCATCATGACCAGCAGTGTTTAATTGCTAGCAATAGAAGTTCCCTAGCCATTGTAACAATGTACTGCAAACTGGATGACAGCAGAAATTTATTGTGTCATAGTTCTGGAGCTTGTAGTCCATAATCAGAGTGCAGTTGGGTCCACTTCCTTGGAAGGCTCTAGGGAAGGGTCTGTTCCACACCTCTTTCCTGGCTGCTGGTGGCCTTAGACATTTTTCGGCTTGCAGGTCCATCACTTCAGTTTTGCCTCCATCCTCCTGTGGCCATTGTTATGTTGTCTGCACTCTGTGCCTGTCTTTGTGCCCAAATTTTCCCTTTTTATAAGGACACCAGTTGTATTGGATTAAAGTCCACCCTAACGACTTCACTTTCATTATTATTTCTGTAAAGCCCGTTGTCAAACAAGGTCATATTCTAAGGAACTGGGAGCTGGAACTTCAACCTATCACTTTTTTTTTTTTGATAGGACATTGTGGATCGAAGAAAGATTCACTCTCCTCACACTCCATCTCCTTTCCTTGTGTCTTGAGGCCAACGGTCACTACAGTGCACTACTCTACATTTGCAATTTACCTCACCGCTGAGAGACCACAGAGAGGAAAGAAACTCAGCTGTTCTTTGTCATAGGCTGTTCCACTCAGCCCTAGACATGTCAGAGGCCCAAGAAGAGGTGTGTTTTCTACTTTCTGTTTTATCCCCTTGCCAGCTTGATGATGGCGTTGAAGAAAGATGGAGTCACCCATGGGTGCAGTCTAAGTCCCCCAAAATAACACTTGAGAATCTACTGGAGACCAAGAATACCCATTGAGACTTCACATGTCAAAAGCTTGGATAGTCCAGATCAGTGATGGTGAAGCTATGGCATGGGTGCTGCAGCGGCTGGTTGTTATTGAAGGCTCTCACAGGTTCATCTCTGGGCTAGATCAATAGAGCCCTAGAGGCTTTTACAAAGGGAGAGTGTGTGAAGAGAAAAGTGAAAGACAGGCCTCATCTGAGGGCTTCTGAAAGTTTGAAAACTGTTGTCTAGGGTTCCTCGCATCCCACCCTCCAGTGGCCCCATCAGAGTGGCCCACAGAGTCACATAGAATCCTAAGAAGAGATGTGTATGATTCTCTACTTTTAACAAGTCTTGGGTGACTGTTAAAAAAAGTTTGGGAATCACTAGACGACGTGATTACTTTTTTTTAAGTTTTTTTTTAGACAGAGTCTCACTTTGTAGTTCAGGCTGGCCCTGAACTCACTATGTAGCCCAGGCTAGCCTCGAGCTTAGCCGTCCTCCTGCCTCTGCCTCCTGAAAGTTGGGATTACAGGCGTGAGCCATCACACCCGGCATGATTAGTATTTTTTTGAGGTACTGGGGATTGAATCCAGACCGTTGCTCTGAACTACATCCACAGCAGTTTTTTTTTAATTTTCAGAGGCAGAGTCTCACTAAGTTGCCCAGGCTGGGCTGGAATTTGGGATCCTCCTGCCTCAGCTTCCCAGTGTTGGGATTACAGGTTGCACTACCACACTTGTCTCAGACACAGGATGTCTAAGGTCCCCCTCCAGGCTATAGAGCTGTTTGCTGCTAAAACCAAACACCAAAACCCGTGGTTTCGACCACGTCAGGTGAGACTGAGGATGATGTCATCAAACTACAAGTGGATTATATTTTATTATGTAGGGAGTGGAGGAGGTGGGGAACAAATGCAAACCCAAACTGAACCAAATCTAGTTTTCTGAAAAAAAATTGGTTACACAATAACACAGAAACCTAGCCGAGAAGGAAATGCGTCTCGGCACAGCTGGTGGTTGCTCCTGGGTTTTGGAATGGTCTCTGGGGAGCAGCTATGCTCTGGTGGTGAACTCAGGATCGAGACTTCATAGCAGATACAACTAATCCCAACAAGAGAGCTGTAATTGTGAAGCCCTGGGCGGCAATCCGGGTGCGCATCATGAGCTGGGAGCGCTGGCTGTGGCCCCGATGGAAGCAGTAGAGACCATAGGAGAGGGCGGCCGCCGTGCCTAGGCAGCCTGGAGAGGAGGGGACAAACAGTAGAGACGCAGGTCAGGCTCAGCAAGTCCGTTCGGGATTTAGGCAGCCTTCCCTGGACCCAAGACCTCCAGGAAGCAGCAAGGGGAGGGCGGAGAATTGGTCCAGGAGGGTCCGCCCCATTCCAGCACTCCTATCCCGCCCCTAAACCCACAATACTGTCTTTCCAGGCAGTTTCATTATCCTGCCCCTTCCCCACAACTCTGGTCCCGTTTCATTCGGTACCCCCAGGCATCCTAGGTCCTCCCCTATTTCACTGTTGCCAACATCAGTGCCCTGTCAGTTTACAGTTTCTACAGCACCCACTTACCTAGGGGTACCACTGGGTTCTCACGAGTCTTACGAAGGAATTTTTCCTTGAAGCCTTCCTGGTGGCTGTAGACAGTGGGGCTAAAGCCCTCAATGACTGGGGGCTGTGGTGGCTCCGGAGTCACAGGGCCAGAAGCTGCCATGTCTGGGTCCACACAGGTAGGAGAATCGGGAGGTCACGAAAGGGGCGTGGAAATTTGCTAAGCGTAGTACGCAAGCGCCAGCGTCCATTGCATTCTGGGAGTTGTAGTAATTAGCGTGGAAGTGCTGCGAAAAAGACTACATTTCCCAGAAAGCTTGCACGCCCCTGAGTGCACCAGTCGGAAGGAGTTTGTTAACACGAGGTTCTCAGAGTGAAAGTCCCTGGTGAAGTGCTGGAGCTTTGGTCAGCGCGATGCCGAAGGCCAAGGGTAAGACTCGGAGGCAGAAATACGGTTATAACATCAATCGAAAGCGCCTGAACCGGAATGCTCGACGGAAGGCAGCGCCGCGGATCGAGTGGTGAGTGGGCTGGCTTTCCGGAGGCAGTGAGCCGGGGCCGGGACGGGCCACGAGATGACAGAACACGTATCTCTCTTTTTGCCAATAGCACCCATATACGACAAGCCTGGGACCACACCAAATCTGTACGGCAGAACCTGGCGGAGATGGGGTTGGCCATGGACCCCAACAAGGCTGTTCCCCTGCGTAAGAGAAAGGTACTGCTAATAAGACTGGATCCCTGCTGTCGCCGCCTTCCGTCTCTCCTTCCCTCTTTATTAACCTCTTTCTCTCTTTCTTTCCTTACGTTTCCCCCCCCCCCTTTCCTGGCTTTGTTTCACATCCTTCCTAGGCTCTCGACCTCTCCCCACTGTCAACCGCTCAGGCTGCACCGACTGTGCTCAAGAAGCCCTTTCTTGCCTCCCTCAGCGCCCCCTGTTCAGCACCCATTTAGACTTGGGCTGGAGTTTCTTTCTTCCAGCACAAAGTATTTTTCTTCAGAAAACCCTTTGGCATCCCAGTGATATTTTCCGGAACGTAAACCTACATGTCCTTGATTTTCGTAATAAGAGGGGGGCCACCACCACCCCGCCCCCGTCCCGCCACGCGCCCTCAGCTTGATATATTTAATGTTTTCCTGCATCGTCCTCGAGTCCTTCGTGTGAGGTTTCCCTGGAACTTCTCTAGGAAGTCTTTTTCCGGCTACCCTTTTAAGCTTTCAAAATAAACATCCCTCTTCTCCCAGGAACCTTTCCCTTTAACTTTTAGAGCTTATAGTTATATGTGATATATTATATATTTATTTCCTTATCTGTAATAAGGAAATAACATAATCTTTCCTCTTACATAATCTTCCTGTGTTTTGTCAACTCAATAGTTAATCCAATGAATAGCCAAGCAGAATGAATTTGCCCCATGACCTTAGGCATCTTTGTCTTTTTTCTTCCCTGCTAGAGAAAAACACTATTAATGTTTCGTGAACACATGTGAAGTATTAGCTAAGCACTATTAGGTAGGCCTTCCCCATAGAGAAGATATCTAATATTTCAAAGTACTTCCATGTCATTGTTTCAGTTCCACACAAATAAGGAAGGCAAGGAGTGTTATTTGATAGGTGGAAAGGTAAGTTCCTAGCTTGTTTCTTTTGAGAATTGTGGATTTTAGTAGTGAAGATATTAGTGAGTTGGTTCTCCTTGTCATTTGCTTTTTTCTTTTTTTGTACTGAGGATTGAATTCAGGACTTTGCGCTTGCGAGACTGGCACTGGAACCACTGAGCTACATCCCTGGCGAGCTACATCCCTGGCCTTTGTCATTTACTTCTGTTTGACTTTGAGCAGGGATTTTTATGGATAATATGGTTATAATGGGATGGGTAGAATTTCCCTGATCAAAGCTCCTTCCTTTTTTAGGTTTTTTTTTGAGACAGGGTCTCGCTTTGTAGTTCAGGCTGGCCCTGAGCTCATCCTCCAACTCATCGCAGCAATCCTCCTGCCTCTGCTTCCCGAGTGCTGGGATTACAGGCGTGAGCCACCACGCCCGGCACTGTGATATGTGGTGCTGGTTGCTGCTGGGTGTGAGTCTCCACACCCAGTATAGGTATGTGGTTACTGGGGATCAAACCCGGATCCTTGGGCTTGCAAGACAGGCGCCGGAACCATTGAGCTATATCCCCGGGCCAAAGCTCTTTCCTTTTCTGCTGGTCTCACAGGTCTTTTTTCGCAGGTGAAAGCCATGGAAGTGGACGTGGAGGAAAGGCCCAAGGAGCTTGTACGGAAGCCCTATGTGCTAACTGGTGGGTACTGCCCATATTCTATGTCAAGTATGGGATCCCAGAGGCTGAAGAGGAAGTTCCCATAATGATTTCAGGCATGGATTTGTACAGCAGTTCTTATGGCATGTGACTGTGAGGGTATGCAGACAGTTCAAATGCAGCAGGGGCAAAATCTCATCTCATCTCCTGGCTTCTCTCACCCCAGACCTAGAAACAGAGGCCAGCCTTCCAGAGAAGAAAGGAAATACTTTGTCTCAGGACCTCATTGACTATGTGCGCTACATGGTAGAAAACTACGGGGAAGACTATAAGGTGAGATGCTCAGGCCTGGTGGGATGCACTGCTGGGACAGCAGAGCTGGACCATTCATGCTCTGATCAACTTGCCTTGTGCATGTTTCCTGAGACTGAGTGGGCAGGGATTTAATACAAATAAAACACTGACAGCAAGGGTAGATGGAGTGGCCTATGGCTCATATCCCATCCCACACATATTGTGAAAAAAAACTTGAACTACTTGCCATTTCAGTTATGACAGGGTTCTTAAAAAGTTCATATATTTGGCTTTTTTTTAAACATTGAAAGATCTGGTGACACTGGATCTCTGTTACCAGGTGGGATTAGGTGGCTGTGGATGGAGCATGAGCTCCTTGGCCGTGCCAGGTCCTGCCCAACCTGCTGGATTCTTGGGCTTGCCTGTTCCCTAAGGGCATTTGTACACATTTCCCCAGCTCCTCCATGCAGAAGGGCTCCATACACACTGTAGCTTTTGAGGTAAGGAACCTGGATATTAGTGATAGCAAGGGAGTGGCCCAATTCACCCAGAGCTAGGATTTGAACCACTGCCTGTTTATTCATCCTTAAGTCGCCCTTCTCCTTTTTTAGGCTATGGCTCGGGATGAGAAGAATTACTATCAAGATACCCCAAAACAGATTCGGAATAAGATCAACGTCTATAAACGTTTTTACCCAGCAGAGTGGCAAACATTCCTTGATTCCTTGCAGAAGAATAAGATGGAGGTTGAGTGACTCCAAGTTGAGGCCTCCCCTGGAACAAAGCTGGAGCCAGTGTTTAAGATAAGGCGGGTGTATGGCCTCAGATGAGGCTGGCAGATCCTGTGGAATCAGGTTAAACATATATACACACACAGAATTCAACAGTTCTTGAAGCGTGAATTGGACTTGCAGCAATCTTCCTGCCTTAGCCTCCCAAGTGCTGGGGTTACAACTGTGTGTCACCATGCCCATCTTTGAAAGACTATAATCTTTTTTGTTTGTTTCTATGTCTTTTGAGTACTTGGGATTGAACACTCAGGGCCTTGCTCATGCTAGGACAAGCACCTCTATCAACCTACCTATATCCCCAGCTTTCCAATTTATATTCTTTTGGGGGGTTACAGAAAATCGGAACTTGCTGCTCTCAGAGTGGACACCTTATTTGAATATAGTCTATGCATAATAAAACCAAGGATATTTTATTTCTCTGATGAATTGGTATTACCATTCCCACCTAGGCCCTTGGACTCTGTCAGCACATAGCAAGGCAAAGAGGTATGCCAGCTTGGGTTTGAGCACTATATAAAAACATACAAAGCCTGTCATTGCCAGATGAATGATCTTAGTGCAGATACAAAAGTGAGTAATAGAGACTTCCTTTTCATCTCAAGAATGGACACTCTGGTCTGTATCCCTCAGACATAGAGCTTACTTTCTAGCTGTTCTTTGTCCAAATGAAAGCTGCCTAGACATTTAACTTGTATTCCTTAGCTCAGCTAAGTTGGTAGCTGTTCATGTGGGGAAGTGGGTACAACACAACGTCTTCTCGGCTAGACCCCACAAGCAGGTTGTCCAGGTTCCTAAGCTGAGTCTACTCAGAAGCAGCTGGGAAACAGCACTCTGAAGCCCATTCCCCCACTTTGCCCAGTCTAGTCATGGCGGAATCCAGAGCAGAGGAGTGCTACTAGGACCCTGCCTGGTGGATGTAGTAGAAGGTCTAACAGCAAACCACAAACCGCAAACGTGGTCTGAGTAACCCAGAGGCCACTGGGATGCCTGTGTATTCTGTTTGGGGTAGTGGTGGTGGTGGTGATGGTTTAGTGATGGCAGCATTCTAGACTCTAGGACATAAGAGGTTCTGAGAATGGTTGTTATGGCTTGTGTTCAGCGGTCTCCTCAAAGCTTCATGCCATCACTGGTGGGATTTTTTCAGAGGTGGCTGGATCCAGTGTGTGACACTGCAGTAGATTCATGGTGTTATGCTAGGCTCAAGGGCATTAGGATTAAGGGTGTGAGCGTTACCCACCCTAAGGAGCCTGGAGAAGATAGAAGGGATAGAAACAGCTGTGGTCATCCCCTGCTGCTTTGTACCTCTGCCCACCCTAAACCCTTTCTCTGCAATGCCACCCTGCTTGAAGCCATTCGACCATAGACAAACTTCTACAAACTGAGCTGAACCCTTCCTCCCTTAACTTGTGTATGTTGGGTATAGGGTCTCAGCAATGAGAAAAGTAACGTAAGACAACTCAAGAAGACACAGTAGAACTTTTTATTTTTCAAGTTCACTTCCCCTTACTAGGGATTTCAAAAATTGTACTCCATAATATTCGTTAGACAAAAGGCAGATCTTGACTAGGAAAAAAAGAGTCCTGTCCCAAACATCAACGATGGGTCCAAAGACAGCCTTTGAGCACTAGAGGACAAGGTAGAGTTCACAGAAGAAAGATGCAAAGTTTCTCACTCTTCCAAAGACAAGATGAAAAGCTGCCAGCAAAGTTTCAAAAGCTACTCTTAAGACTCAAGTTATTCCTTAAATATTTAAAGTAGCAGCAAAAAAAGTCCTTACTGCAGAAAGTGAACTGGCATCTCAAACCATGACTCATTCTGATATGCCTGTAGTCCAAGGGCACAGCTAGCCATGCTCCTAAAGACTGCATTCGCTTCTGGACTGTGGAGATTCCTACCCACTACCTCAGTGCCCATCTCTTCTTACACTGGCCATAGGATGGCACTAAAGCATGCTGGGTAGTTATCACGTGAAATAAAGGCACAACATATTCTCAATCAGAAAGCAAATTGCATGGGATAGTGCCTTTCAAAAAGTCTGTTTGTGGCTGTTCATTATTCAATGGTGCCTGACAGATAAAAGGCTCCTTTTACCTATACTAATAGTGTCAACACGAGACAGTCTTAAAAGGTGGCTGACACTGCAGTATCATGGAATGTGCACTGGAGAAGAACCCTGTAAGTTCAGTCCAACTTTGTTTTTGCTGAGGAATAAACGGTCCAGGGAGGCTAATGAGCCCAAGGCCACAGTTGGCTGGTCTGCTGTTAGGACTTTTTCTTGGTGGAGGTACTGGGGATTAAACCTAGAGCAATGAACCATACCCCCTCCCACCTTTTATTTATTTAAATTTTTACTTATTTTTGACTTTTGGAGACAAGGTCTTGCTATGGTTGGCCTTAAACTTACTGTGTAGCCCAGGTTAGCTTTGAACTTGGTGTACTCTTCAAGTTTCAACTCCCTGAGTGTTGGGATTACAGGTGTGTGCCACCATGCAAGGCACCCTTTTAAAATTGTGAGGCAAGGTCTGAGTGACCTTGAACTCTCGATCCTGCAGTACTGGGAACTGAACTCAGGACCTTGAGCTTGCCAGGTAAGCAGTAGTACCACTGAATTACATCCCTGGCCCCTCTCTTCAACATTTGGGACCAACGGGTGGAGTTTTAAATTCATGTGAAGTATGTCTCAAAGGCCCCTGAGGGGGCACTACAGCTTTGAATTCAACAGACATCTATAGTTTATCTCAATATTATTCATGATTCTAACTGTTCTCCTCAAGGTTCCAAATTTTCTATGACCATTACCTGATGTTTGGATTACAGCACCTAGAAACAGAACCTAAAACTTTGGCCCGTTCCTTTAATAAATAAATAAATAAAACACAGTTCTGAGTCCAACTCCAGCCCTAGCTGACAGTCTTATTCCCATAATCGTGGGCTCCTTCCTTTTCTGGACTTATATAAACATGGCATTGGCAGTTAGTATGAGTAGCAGCCTGCCTCCAGGTCAGGGGTAAAACCCAGTCTTTACCCTTTCTTTTGATGGATTAACTATACTTACTCTATATTTAAGAGAAGTGGGCAGGACAGTCCTTAAAAGCTGGAAGGTGTCTGGCAAGTTTCTTGCTAGGGTCTCCAGGTTCACCTTAGCACTGTGTATCTCCATACCTGGTAGTTAGAAAAAAATATGGAAACCACCTCCCTTTAAAAATGATGGCCCTCAGGCCAGAGAGGCAGAGACTGAACAAGGCCACAAGCCGGTTAGGCAAAGCAGGGCTGGAGGACAATGCAGAACTGGGAGCAAGGGCTCACTTCATACCACCAAGAACCTGCCCACATGAAAAGGGCATGAAGTCATCAAGAGTAGACTAGAAGGCTTTGAGGTTCCGGAGTACTGGGCACCTCTACTGTCCTCAACCGCTGAGACCTGCAGAGGGGATGACTCAGTCCAATGAGCATGTCACTGTGCAGATCGGAGACTGGAAAGCTGGATCTGCATTCCCTCCTGGAAGGAGCAACTCTACCCTCTTCCATCCTCTGCCTCCTCACCCCCTGCTTCAGCCTCGAGGCCACCTCACTATAAAGCCTTCTGTATGGTTCTGAGTCTTGCTCTTGAGAAGACAAGATGGGTGGAAGGGAAGTGCTGCCATGTGGCTCCTGACCTGGGCCCAGGCTGGTGATGAAGCAGAAGGCAGTGGAACTGTGGTCATCAGGGCTAGGCAGGGAGAGGCTGCCCAGCCTAGGAGAGAAGCTCCAGAAGAAGTTTCCAGATGTGCACGGTGCCAGGTTCTCCAAAGCCAGATCCTGTGGGGGCGATGCTGGCTCCCAAGAGGAAAACCTCCCGTTGGCTGTCCACAGCCAGCAGGCCCAGCTCCTGCTGTAGTTCCACCACACTCATGGCCTCGCTCAGGTCCTGGGAAGAACATAAAAGCCAGTGGGAACCTGCTGACTGTGCTCTGACACACTGTCACCCACGTCATCCATGAAAACCATTGATGTTTGGCTACTCCAGTGTACATCAGGGCCCAAGTTCCCAGAAGTCCCCTTTGGGCCCCTTGCAATAACTAACATCAGTGCTCCTTCCTCGTCTGATTCCTCCCTACTTTTTATTGCACCACCAACCACTGTGGTAAGTGTTGTGATAGGTGCTCATTTTACATCTATACTTAACTAAAGAAAATGGCTCAGGAAAGTGAACTCATTTTGCCTACATAAAAGGGCTAAGTTGCAGAACCCAAACTCAGGGTTGATCTAATGATTGAACTTTGATCTTTACAAGAATTTCTGCTCAGTTTCTTAAACTCAGTAGTGGAGAGGCCACATACAATATCCTAGAAACTAGCTAGAAGAAAGAAGCCACTACTCAGCATGGCTGGTGATGTAGCATTTTAATTTCAATCCTGGCCCAAGATTAAAATGATTCTTCTTGGAGTAATTAATAGAATTTTGGGACCTTGGGTGTTTCCTCTAGGTTCAAAGATATTGTACAGAAATAAGGCTAGGAGTGGTGGCACATACTTACAACCCCGGTACTCAGGAGGCAAAGGCAGGAGCACCTCCAAAGTTCCAGGGCAACCTAGGCTACACAGTGAGCTCAAGGCAAGCCTGAAGGTGAGATCCTACTTCAAAGAATCCTAAATTTAAAAAGCATATAAATAGAGCCAGACATAGTGGCTGAGGTGGGAGAAATGTGAGTTCAAGTCCAACTTTGGGAACATAACAAGATTGCCTCAAAAAACACACAAAAAAACAAAACTTCTTTAACTTATTTTCTATTGTTACAACTTTGCTGTGAATTACTTTATAAATAGGATCATATGACTCACCGTCCAAATCAGGGTACCTCTGAGGTTCAAAGAGGGCTGTATTAATAATTATACCAGCATAACAGGCATAAATGGGGACTGTCCCAGGTAGACTAGGACATATGGTCATCATATTTATAAATAAGTATCAGGTGTCTCCTGATAGGCAGCAGGAATCTAAGGTCAAAGACACACAGCTTCTCTTCAAACCAGACTGTGAAAATCCCCCATGGCTCTCAGAGACACAAATACAGAGCACAGGGAATATGACAGGTTCAATACTGTGGCAGGTTCCTTTTGTACAGAAGATGCCACCTAAGGTCTGCAAGACAGAAAGTTGCTGGACCCAAAGGGGCCCAGAAGTACAGGTTGATGGTAAGGGAAGGAACTTTAGGGTTGAGTACAAAGCTCAGTAGTACAGCCTGGCATAAAGACCCTGGGTTCAATTCCTAATCTTGCCTAAAAACAAACAAACAAAGGCAAAAACTTTCAGGAAAATCTTGAGTTTAAGACTTGGCTTTGCCAAAGTTATAATTTCAGCATCTGAGGATGAGTTTTTAAAAAATTTTATTACTTAAGGATTGAACTCGGGGCCTTCACACTGAGTCACAACTCTAGCCCTTTTTAATTTTACATTTTGAGACAAGATCTCACTAAATAATTAAATTGCCCAGACTGGGCCCAGACTTATGATATTCCTGCCTCAGCCTCCCAGAGTGCTGAGATCACAGGCACGTGCCATTATACCTTGTAATAATGGAGTTTCTATAGGACTAAAAAGAAGTCATGACTGTCATGTGCTTAGCACTGTGGCTGGCACACAAAATAAATATCATACTTAACCTATTCTTATTATAATAAATAACAATAATAAATATTATTACTTAACCTGTTCTTACCTCTTTAGCCCTCTGACCTAGGGCAACAAATTGCAAGGATATATCAGAATGGAAAAGGTGTAGGTTTTAGAATCAGATATTTCAATTCCACTGCTCCCAAAGTGTACAATCTTGGTTAGACTACAAACTCCTCTGATCCTCAGGTTCCCCGCTATAAAATAGGAGCCACATTCTACATCTTGCAAGGTTAATAGAAGCCCAATAAGGACTGTTCTTCAAAATCATACCTAGTATATATTGTATTTCTTATATCTCTTATATTTCAAGGATGACAAAAAGATAGATGAGGAGGCAAAGGGGAAATAAGACAGAGGATGGGATAAGAAAATAGCAAAAGTAATAAGAACTGCAGCCAGTGTCTTAGCTCAGTGCTTTGTAGTGTTCCCTGACCCTGCCCAGGAATTTGTGGGAAGACTGAATGGCTTTAGGTAACCTCTGAAGGTCTCACCTGCTTGTTGGCTACCACGACGACAGGCAGGTCGGGGTCCTTGTCTAGCAGTTTGTGGAGTTCCTGCCGGGCCCAGGGCAGTCGCAGCCGGTCAGCGGAGTCCACTATGAACACTAGTACATCCACCTCGTTCACAAACTCTTTCCAGTAGAAGCGCAGGTTCTGGCTGCCACCAACTGAGGAGAGGTGAGAGGCCAGTTTAGGGCTTCCCTGGGTCAGCCTCTTTAACCCACCCATTTCCAGCTTCCCAAGGCTCCAGCAGCCAGGATCAAAGAAAGGACAAGGTCTTGAGCCAATCAGACTGTAGTCAGTCAGACCTGAGTTTCGGTCTAGCTCTGCCAGCCTAGTTTCTGAGGGCAAGTTGTAGCCTTCATGCACCAGTCTGCGCCTCACTGAACTCACCCGACAGATTGCAGTAAAACCCAAAGGTACCAGATGCGTCACAGAACAGTGTATAGGGGCTCTAGCCCGCTGAGCACACAGTGGGTCCAGCTAAACCACTCTTTACTTTTCTGTAAATTCGTACTTTAATGTAATAGTAGTGAGCTATGTCTCATCACCCTTCCCTGAGGGATATAAGGAGCAATCTCCTTATATATGCCAAAAAATTGTGGTGCACACTGTTAGGCTCACAGATGAATAGGCAGGCCCAGCATCACAAAGGCATACGTGACAATATGAAAACCAAAAATGATGTCGACTGTGCCTTACAAGTAAGAAAAGTAAAAAAAAACCAAAAAGTGCAATCAGTGTAAGTGATACACTGTGTATCAAACATACAGCTGTCGTGTGAAGACTGGCTTGGATGTATAGTTGAAGCAGACAATTTCTGTGGTATATTGTTTTTATTTCTGATGTTATCTTTTAGGTTTTATAAGTAAGTAAAGAGCTGATGTGACAACATCGATGTCTATTCTAAGCACTCATTATATATTTGATATTTTGATTGCTAAGTGAATATTGTACAATATAGTAGGAAGCTCCTGACGAAACAGGAAGAGAAGAGAGGTGACAAGAATGGCCGCCACAAAGGAAACCTAAGCACATGTGCTATTGGAATAAGCAACACATGCATGGAACACATAGGTGTCATGTGTGAAGACTTGGATATAACACTTGAAACAAAGCTTATTTTTGCTATAGAGTTCTATTGGTATTTTCATTGTAGTTCATACAGGAATTTATTTCTGAAATTACCTTTTAGATTTTATAAACAAGTACACAGACAATGTGAAAATACCAATGTCTATTCTAAATGCACAATACATCTTAATACATTTTATTGACATTTTATGTTCCTTTTAATTGCACTGTATAGGAAACTCCTGACAAAACAGTTAAGATTAGTAACTTATCAAGCATGTCCTGTAAAAAGGCCAACAAAGCAAAACACATGTGCTGTCAGTGTAAACAATACATATATGTGCAGTGTGCTGTTGTCACGTGTACAGACTGCCTTAGGTGTGTGTGAGAGCTGAAGATTATTTTTACAAAGTGCTACTGGTGTTTTCATTGTTGTTCACTTAAGAATTTGTGTTATTCTTTTTTAGACTTTAAACACCAAAAAAAGTTGTTGAAAATTTTGATGCTTTTTTATAAATGTTCAATAAATATTAAAAATTCGGTATTTTATTTTTGTGATTTTTCCTGTTATGTACTCATTGTTTAATATAATAAAACTCAAAATGAAAATTGGTAATTCACCAATAGAAATATTCTAAAGAATAAACATGGGTCTCACAGACTCACATTTATGCACGTTTATGACAAATTTAGTATTATGCTCTGCAGGTTAGATGTACCCTTCAGTTCTCCTATGCTGTCTTGCCTCTTGCCAATTCTTAGCTGCCTTCCAGGTCAGTGACAACTATGATCAGAAAGCAGGAGTTCAATGCCTTGAAAAGTCAGGACCTTCTGCCTTGCCGATGCACAACCACTTCCCAGTCCAACGACACATGGTTGCCATATGCTGCTTTCCTGGTCTTCTCTGTCCCTTGGCACAGTCCCCAGAGATCACCCTGGAACTTGGTATTTCTAGTTCTGCTTCTGACACTTATGCGAACTCTAAACTTTATTGTTAGACAGACTTTCCTCTGGATCCCCTCAAAGCCTCAGCACAATGCCTGGCACATAGCAGGCACTCATCAAGTATTTACTGAGTACTTACTAGGTGCCAAGTACTGATCTGAGTGCTGGGGATACAAAGGTGAACAAGGCAGGTAAGGGCCTTGCTCTTAAGGAGCCCCGTCCTTAACTAGGATGGACCAGCAATAACATACATTCCAGAAAGGAAGGAAATAAAGTGGAAAGAGGGCAAGTGGCTGTGGTATGAGGGTTGACCTTGTGTTGAATGGTCTGGGAAATTTTCTCCAAGACAGTGGAGGTGAGCTGAGTTTGAGATGACAATAAGGAGCTAGCCATGTGAAGAGGCAGAGAAAAGCATCAGAGGCAGACGGAAAAAGCCCTGTGTGCTTGAAACACAAAAAGAAGGCCAGGGTGGCTAAGGAGTACCTCAGGAATGGGAGACCAGGAAGGCTGCACAGATGAGGGTGGCCAGAGTAGGCTGCATAGCACCAGTAAGGCCCTATGGATTTAGGCAACAGTGACATGATCTGAAGTGGGTTTTTGAAAGATTTCTCTGGCTGATCCTGGGGACAACAGTGGAGGCAGGAAGACTAATAAGTTGTTGTTTAGGTACGTGCCACTAGATTAAATCCTCAGCCCATAGGAGGCTGCTGACAGGAGAGAAGACAGTGACTTGGACCAGGAGAGCAACAGAAGAGAGAGGAGGTAGACAGACGGTATCTTGAGGACATAGCTGAAAGCAGCAGCTAATAAACTGGATACAGGAGGTGAAGGAAGGGAAAAACCATCAAAGTGTTGAACTCATTCAGTGACAAATTATCCCCAGAAGGCCCATTCTATGTTGGTCACCAGACCACACATTATAGCCAGTGAAAGGTTTGTTGTTCTAATCCTATGGCTGAAGTGGAGGATCTGGATTTGTAACGTAAATGCAGACTATCCAGTGTCCAAGGTCAGACTCTCAGGTACCATGAAAAAAAACCCATCTCCTTCTCCCAGGGTTAGGGAAGAAGAGTTATTACCTCTGACAGACAAGGCCTCAGCTCAACAGCCCCTCTTTGACCTGTGTCCCTGGCACAAGAAAAGGAGCCACCTGAGAAATACTGTTGTTAAGGACCAGAATCCAAAGTGATTATCAATGTTTGCTATCATCAGGAAGAACAGACATGGCCAGACCAGGACAATGAGCAAGCACAAGACCAGAGGAATTAAACTCACTCAGGCCAACAGTCAGGCCTTCCAAGTCTGACACCTAACCCTTAGCTAACACAGCCTCTATGGTCTGAGTCCTATGGCAAGAAGGAGGTCTACTTGTCCCTGTCAGTAGGAGTGAAGGCAGACAGAGGTGGCTGCCTTTTCAATACCCTCTTTGTCATCCTCTTACAAAATACCACAAAGTCCAGGGCTGAGGGTCAAGGACTCAGGATCCTTTCTGATCTCTCATTCAATAAGACTTCAAGATACCTACAGAGAACTAGAGAAGGCTACACGGGGATGTCATGTTTAAATGAAAGTTTGAAGGATAAGCAGCAGCTTGTCAAGGGAAGGCTTTCTAGACTGAGGGAACAGTGCATATAAACGACAGGCGATAAGAGATCAGCAGTTAGCCTTCAGAGATGGGTACATGTTGCTCAACATTAGAACACTGGAAAGCTGGGTGACCTTGGATAAACGAAAACTTGTTGGGCTTCGGTTTCTTTATGTGCATAATGGAGTTGTAGGATGGATTTAACTATGTAATACCTGGCAAGAGCTTTGGAATAGGAACCATTATCTATTAGGATATCAGTGTTAGGCACGTGAGCTTCCGTAGTGTTCAATGACAGGCAACTAACTAGTAAGTCAGACATTGTTCACCATCAAGGGCCCAAATGCCAGAATACAGAGTCTATCCCTTATGTTGTGTCCTAGAAAGGGATAAGATTTCACAGAGACGATTATTCCACTTAGGTATGCATTTTCCCTCCCCAAGTGGTGATGGGGGAGGTGGGATGGGGGCTCTGCTCACTCTCTAGAAGGTCCACCTCAAAGTCTTTGGTGGGCAGCCGCACGGAGTTGAAGCCCCAGGTGGGGATGTGGCCTTCCAACGGTGTCTTCCCCGACAGCACGCGAAGGAACGTGCTCTTTCCACAGCCATCCAGACCCACCACCAGTACCTCACGTTGCTCCAGCTCCTCCAGAACCGATTCCTCCTCTTCCTCGTCCTGCAGCAGTGGGACAGAGATCACGCTGCGGCCGGCACCTTCTGACCTGATCCTTCCCAGGTCATAACCAAAAGCCTTATAGTGCCCATCCCACCCTCTCCCCTTCCAGGCACAGGCAGGCGTGGTCTGGAAGAGCGGGACAGGCACTGCCTTTGGAGTTCTGAATTGCAAACCCCGTTTTTTTGGTTTCCAGCTAATGATCTCGGGCACATTCCGTCTCCTCACAAACTATGTAATTAGGGCTTCCCAAGACTGCAGGGCCACCCCGCGGGGGAAGCTAGCAGCTAGCGGATTGCTCCCTCGGCGTAACCCCGACGGCGCCTACACGTGCACTGCGCAGGCGCCGCGCGGACCCGACGGGATCAAGCAGCCTTGTCGTCGCGGCCGCGGGAAAACTCTGCCCTGTGCTGTCACACTCAGCTTCCGCACCTCCTAAGACCTCTCGCCTCCGCCACTACCCGTCGCGTGCCACTCGCGCCCGCAAGGTCCCGGCGCTCACTGGCCGGGGTCGCGTCATCCCCGCGGCCTCGCTCTCAGCGGCGCAGACACGGCCTCAGCCCCTGCACAGCCCAGATGCAGCACTCACGTCCCACTCGTCCCACTGGGGGAGGCGGACGGGCTCCGCGCCCCACCAGGCCTCGCCGCGGTCCCAGCGCCGCTCCCTTCCGCGGCCGAAGTACGCTTTCCAGAGGATGAAAAGTACAGAGCCCAGCACGGCCGCGGCGCCACCCAGCGCCAGCACCAAGGGGCCCAGCGGCCGCGGCGCCATCCGTCCGAGCGAGGGACGCAGGTGCCGGCTGCACCGGCGAAGCCAGCACGCGCCCGTTGAAGATGGCCCCGCTGCGACTGCGGCTGCCGCGCCCACCCACCCTGCCCAAGCCCGCACTACAAGCCCCACAATGCACCGCCACTGTCGCGACAGGCCGCCTGCCCGCCGGCGGCGTGGGGAGGGGGCGCCGGCCGGAATGCTGGGACCACCCTCTCGGCCGGCGGGGTAAGGTACGCGAGGCTGTTCCTGCAGAGGGTGGAGCTCAGCGGTTTTTGCTACCAACTGTTGCGCGCTTGCTGGGAGCCTTGGGTTTAAACAACGGCTTTCTCAATTATATCCTACAGTACCTCGCAAAGGGAAATTGAGACCCGGGAGATAAGTGATTTGCCCTAAAGAGCACCGTAGTACATTGTTGCAACATGGCTTTCAAACCCACGCAATCTTATCTTCCAGGCATCCCTCAAGACCTTGGCGAAGAAATTGGAACCAGGCGTCGCTTGTAGAGCGAGTGGTAGAGACAGGATGAGATCTTGACACCTGTTCCTTAGCGCCGTAGCTTTCCTTTGGCCGGCCCCGGAAGCCTAAGAGTTGGTTATAGTAGCGTCCCGGGCACGTTGATGAAGCAGGCAGGACAGGAGTCAGAGTGTTTGGACCGACCGCCTTGTCCTCTGTCACCCCTAAGTGACCGCTAAGCCTTCCAGATACAGCATGAGGAAGAGCAGCAGGAGAAACCACAGACCTTTCTCACTTCAGAGAGGGGCACTGCGGAGGCCGGCGGCGTAATGAGTAAAAAGTTCTGAGGCTAGTGGAGCCAGCATCTCACCCCCTATAGTGTCCTAGTTCTCGGTTTCCCTGTAACCCTGGCTCCGTGTGGCAGCCTCTATTCCTTCTGACTTGTCTCTCCTTTATCTTTGGCTATGTATGTGTGCTGCTCACCTTCCATCTTGACTTCTTATCCACATATTTCTTTCATTATTGATGCTTTAAAAAATTATTTTCATAGCAGTACTTTAGGGAAAGACTATTTGGAGGTCTTAAACAACACTTCCTTCCCCCAAATTTAGAAGTAATTGAGAAGATAGGGGAGATAGTCATTAGTATATGCTAATGCTACAAAACCAGGACCTCCCCAGGGAGAAGGGAGCATCCTAAGTAGCTGTGCCAGTCATACCGACAACTTTCTCCTAAACTTCCAGTCAAATCAGTAACTCTGCCGGGGAGGAGTGTGGCCCAGATGTAGCTCAGTGATGACACACCTCCTTGGCAAGAGCAAGGTCGTGAAAAAAATAGACAAAAAACTGACAGATTTAATCTTGACATTCACGAAATTTTTAAACAGTTGTAGTGGTGCGTGTCTGTAATCTTAGCACTTGGAAGGCTGAGGCAGGAGGGTCGCTTTCCTTTGGTCGTCCCCAGAAGCCTACAAGTTGTGCTATAGTAGCATCCAAGGCCCACCTGAATTACAAAGTGAGACCTTGTTGTTGGTATTTTGATTGGTATTGCATTAAATTTATAATTTATAAATCACTTTTGGAAGTATGGCCATTTGTACAATATTAGTTCTGCCTACCCAGGACCAAAGAATAGTTTTCCATTTTCAGAGGTTCTCTCTAATCTCCTTTTCACAGGACAGTACTGTAGTTTTTATTGTAAAGGTCTTTCACTTCCTTGGTTATGTTAATTTTTTTTTTTTTTTTTTAGGTTTTTTGAGACAGGGTCTCGCTTTGTGGTTCAGGCTGGCCCTCAGCTCAGCTTCAAACTCACATCACAATCCTCCTGCCTCTGCCTCCCGAGTCCTGGGATTACAGGCGTGAGCCACCATGCCCGGCACTGTGGTATGTGGTACTGGTTGCTGCTGGGTGTGGGTCTCCACACCCAGTATTGTTATGTGGTTACCGGGGAATTGAACCCGGGCTCTTGTGCTTGCAAGACAGGCGCCGGAACCACTGAGCTAACTCCCCGGCCCCTTGGTTATGTTAATTTTTAAATATTTATTTTTTTTTAAATGTCATTGGGAATGGTACTGTTTTCCTAATGTCTTTCTTGGTGAATTCGTTATTGCCATATAGAGACACTGTTGATTTTTGTGTGTTGACTATATATCCTGCTACATTGTCTCTACATATTGATCACATTTATCATAGGTAGAAGCACAAATTCCCTATGATAAATGTAATGGTTTATGTAAGAATGCAGGAATGAGTACATCTAAGGGCATCTGGAAAGAAAGAAGCAGAGGGAAGTGAGGAAGACACAGACAAGGGAGGGGTTAGGTCCCTAGGACACAGCATCTGATATGATCACTTTGTGTTACTTGACTTATTTTAGTCATAGTTGTTCATCTGTCTACTTCTGGAGAGGAGACTCTGGAGCCTGGAGAAAGGGTACTAGTTTCCTAGGCCTGCCATGACCAAGTGTCACAGACTGGGTGCTTTTTTATTTTGGGGCCTGGAAAGTAGTCCCAGGGACTTTGGATTGTGCTACAGCCCTAGTGCTTTTTATATTTTATTTTGAGCTAGAGTCTCACTAAATTCTCCTGATGGGACTTGAACTTGTGATCCTCCTGCCTAAGCCTCCCAGACTGCTCGGATTACATATGTGTGATGAAAGTAAATATTTCAATACATATATACCATGACTAGATCAGGGTAACTGGCATATTTGTCATCTCAAATGTTTATCAGTTTTAATATTAGAAACACTGATGTGCTCTCTATTAGCTACGTTGAAATATACATTTAATTGTCAACAATAGTTATTCTAATGTGTTACAGAACACTAGAAATTATTCCTCGCACTGAACTACACCCTTGTTTTTCCTGTTTTTATAAGGACACCAGTCATATTGGACTATAGTCCAATCTAATAAACTCATTTAAATAATCATCTCTTTAAAGACCATATACATTAAGGAAGGGGAGTTAGCTCAGTGGTTCCAGTGCCTGTCTTGTAAGCGCAAGGGCCCAGGTTCGATGCTCCGGTAACCACATACAATACTGGGTGTGGAGACTCACGCCCAGCAGCAACCAGTACCACATACCACAGTGCCGGGCGTGGTGGCTCACGCCTGTAATCCCAGCACTCGGGAGGCAGAGGCAGGAGAATTGCTGTGATGTGAGTTTGAGGCTGAGCTCAGGGCCAGCTGAACTACAAAGCAAGACCCTGTCTCAAAAAAAAGACCATATACATTAAAGTACCTTTATATTCTGATATACTGGTGGTTTGAACTTCAACATATGCATTTTGAGAGAACACAGTTCAGCCTATGATAGTCAGGAAGACACCTTTCTCCCAAGTGTACCCCAAGTACCACATACAGTGTGACCACAGAGACACAGTATGTACTTTCTATCTAAGCAACTACCCCCATCTAGCTACGTGATACTGGCTGAGATCCTTCTGTTCTTTGTACCATCTGTAACTGCAGGCTGAAGAAGCTGACAGCAGGTGTTCTATCCAAGAGTACCAGTCTGTTCCTTTGTGAAATGTTTCTCCTTCACCACTGGAGGGAGGTATTGCTTCTGGTTATTTTCTCCTTGGGACTGTGCCTTTAACCCTCTGGTCCCAGAGAAGTTAAAAGTGGACAAGTTGGGGCTGGGGATTTAGCTCAGTGGTTCCAGTACCTGTCTTGCAGGCGCAAGGACCCGGGTTCGATTCCCCGGTTAACCATACACAATACTCGGTATGGAGACTCACGCCCAGCAGCAATCAGTACCACATACCACAGTGCTGGACGTGGTGGCTCACGCCTGTAATCCCAGCACTCGGGAGGCAGAGGCAGGAGGATTGCTGTGATGTGAGTTGGAGGCTGAGCTCAGGGCCAGCCTGGGATACAAAGCGAGACCCTGTCTCAAAAATAAATAAATAAATAAATAAATAAATAAATAAATAAATGTGGACAAGTTGAAGCCAAGGACAGCCAACTGCTTTGAGTCAGCTCTTTGCTGGGTGACTTGGCAGTCAAAGTACCATTTGGGTACTCAGCCCTTGGTTTAAATTTCAACTATCCCACCTCTTGGCTCCTGACAAACATTAGCCAAGATCCTCTGAAGAGTGTTAGTTTCCTCCACTGCTGAATAAGGAATGAACACAGATAATTCTGGACGCTGCTTAGTCCAGAATATCATTTATAATGATGCGGAGGGCAGGCTTCCAGACAAAACTCCCACCCAAGAGACTCTAGGAGTGCAAATGACATACACTGTCTCAGTGACCAGGTTCCTGTCTGCCGACAGTTCATGGAGAGTGTTGGCATGTCTTCCTGGGGAATGCACCAGGCCAGAGATCATTGGTGTCTAGCAGGTGGACATAAGTCTGTCCCATTTCCTGCCTGCTGCCCTCTGTCCCATAAAGTAGGAATGCAGGACGGTTTGGGCATCCAGAGTAGAAGAATCTTAGTTGAACATGTAAGAGAGATCTTGGGCAGTTCAGTTTGGAGGGGGGCCTCAAAATTTATGGAAGTTCGAAATATCCAAGGAGATGGGAAAAGATAATTGAGAGACAAAAGCACTTAGAAAATTATTTTCCCACTTAAATGTATGTTGTAAAATACATCCAGACCCTAACTGTTGTCTGCACTACAAGAGTGAGACAATTAGACCTCAAAGACCACCGTTCCAATGGCGCTGTCACCCTTGAGGATAGAAAAGCAGTTGTGCACAGAAGTGGCACTGGGCTTGGCTGAGAACCAAAACTAGAGTCAGAGAACAGCACAGAAAAGAAGGCAGCAATGCAGTCTGTTGCCACAAGATATCTATCTCCCCAGGAACCAAGACAGGTGGCCTGACATCAGGCAGATCAAAAGGTATCCTTGAGCCTCCTGATTCAGTAAGGTCTAACTGAATCCTCCCGTGCTGAGACAGGAAGCCAGTGCAACCAAATAATTTATTAAGGCAGTTTACTTGCAAAGAATGCTTGTAGAGGAGCATAAGCTTTAAAAGAAAAGATCCTAATCAACCTCTAAACAGCACCCACATTAAGGGGAAACCTTTACAAGAGTGCCAAGATGAGAAGTTTGCAGTTAGGAAAAAAAAGTTTGCTGTTAGTTCTTTGTAGAAAAGAGGAGTCTTGGGCTGGGAATTTGGCTCAGTGGTTCCAACGCCTGTCTTGCAAGCGCAAGGACCCAGGACCCAGGTTTGATGCCCGGTTAACCACATACCATGTGGGGGTGTGAAGACTCATGCCCAGCAGCAATCAGTACCACATACCACAGTGCCGGCATGGTGACTTATGCCTGTAATCCCAGCACTGGGGGGAGGGGGGCGGGCACAGAGGCAGGAGGATTGCTGTGATGTGAGTTGGAGGCTGAGCTCAGGGCCAGCCTGAACTACAAAGCGAGACCCTGTCTCAAAAAAAAGAAAAGAGGAGTCTTCTCACTACAATATTTAAATATCTTTTTTTTTTTTGAGACAGGGTCTCGCTTAGTAGTTCAGATTGGCCCTGAGCTCAGCCTCCAACTCACATCACAGCAATCCTCCTGCCTCTGCCCCCCGGCCCGTCCCCCCCCCCCCAAGTGCTGGGATTACAGGCGTGAGCCACCACGCCCGGCACTGTGGTATGTGGTACTGATTGCTGCTAGGCGTGCCTAGTATTGTATGTGGTTACCGGAGCATCGAACCAGGGCCCTTGCACTTGCAAGACAGGCACTGGAACCACTGAGCTAAATCTCCGACCCCAACACTTAAATATCTTAATTGGGTTTCCCTCTTTCTTTTGTAAGAGGGTGAGACAGAAGTTAGTATTCTATTAAGCAATAAGGGCAGTGGCCCCCAAATGGTCAAGAAACTCAAAAAATGGATTCTGCTGAGTCACCACCCTCTGTCAACATCTTGGGTCTTTGCCCCAGTTTAACCCAACCTGCTGTAGCAGGCTCACTGATTCTCCTCACAGAAGACTTTTCAGAATGTTCCAGGAAGAGACACAAGTAGGATTAGACAATGAGACAGCATAAGTATCTATTACAGGGCCTGCCAGGAGTGGTGTAATCCTAGCACTTGGGAGGCAGAGGCAGGAGGATTGCTGAGTTTGAAGCTGCGTTCAGGACCAGCTCGAACTTCAAATAAGACCCTGTCTCAAAACAAAAGCAAAAACAGAAACGATTCCTTTAGTGAACCCCTAACTGGTATATCAGGTAAGTGGCTTAGTTTCACTTTAGCACAAGGGCTTCCATTTCATTTTTACTGGGTCTGTTGTGGCCTGTTGTAGGAACTAAACAGACTTCAGTAGTTTTTACTTACCCTTCCTGTCTGCCAATATGTTATGCGATGGCATAGCTTTAGACTTTGGTACCACAGAAGTCCGAGATAAAGATTTTTTTTTGGCAGGGGCGCGGGGTGGGGGGGCAGGGTCTTACTTTGTAGTTCAGACTGGCACTGAGCTCACTATGTAGCCCAGGCTAGCCTAGAACTCACAGCAATCCTCCTGCCTCTGCCTCCTGAGTTCTGGAATTATAGGCCTGAGCCACCATACCTGGCACTGTAGTATAAGGTACTGATTGCTGGTGGGTATGAGTCACTATGCCCGGCATTGTTGTATGTGGTTACTAGGAATTGAACCGGGCCCTTGCACTTGCAAGACAGGCACTGCAACCACTGAGCTAAATCCCCAGTTGTTTGTTTGTTTGTTTGTTTTTTGAGAAGAGGTCTCATTATGTAGTTCTGGTGGGTCTTGATCTCAATACATAGTTGAGGCCTGGCCCCAAACTTTCAGTAATCCTCTTGCTTCAGCCTCCCAAATGCTTGGATTACAGGTGTAGCCACCATGCCCAGGTCCATGCAGTTTTTTTAATCAGTAACTTCCAGGGAAGACTAATGTTTCCATGTAATTGTGGATAAGAACTACATGAGGTGAACCTGATATAATTTGTGCAAAAGCAAAATGCTATTTTTCTCTTCTCACTAAGGTGTGACACACACTCCTTTCTCATGGTGGAAGGTGACCAAGTATCAGCTTTGCTTCTGCCCAGGTTAAAAAATATAGCATATTTTAAAAGTCCCAAATCAACAAATTAATACGTTTAAAATGCACTGCAATATAATTGTGCTATTCACAAGTTAATTATAGGTTGTTGTTTTTTTTTTTTTTTTTGAGACAGGGTCTCGCTTTGTGGTTCAGGCTGGCCCTGAGCTCAGCCTCCAACTCACATCACAGCAATCCTCCTGCCTCTGCCTCCCGAGTGCTGGAATTACAGGTGTGAGCCACCACACCTGGCACTGTGGTATGTAGTACTGGTTGCTGCTGGGGTGCGTCTCCACACCCAGTATTGTATGTGGTTACTGGGGATGAACCCTGGCCCTTGCGCTTGCAAGACAGGCGCCGGAACCACTGAGCTAAATCCCCCGCCCAGTTCTTCTTCTTCTTCTTCTTTTTTTTTGACAAGGTCTCAGTTCAGGCTGACCTTGACTCAATGTGTAGCCCAGGCTACCTTGGAACTCAAGGTGATCCCCCTGCCTCTGCCTCCCGAGTGCTGGAATTACAGGTGTGCACCACCATGCCCAGCCAAGGAAAATGTCTTTAGGGGTCTGAACTGGTACCTCTCCCAGCCTCTCTTTCTTTAGTGTGAAAGGGAAATGATACTAGAATCACTTAGCCTAGACGAGGCAGGCGCATTGTCTCCCCTTTTTTGTTCAGCCACTCACATGATCCTGCCCAGGCTAGGTATTTTGAGAAGACAGTCTGTGCTCACTTCACCACTGTTACTAATCAAAGTGACTTCTCATTTCTACCGGCCTCAGTTTACACTTGTGAAATACAAACAATAACACAGAAGAAAACAAAACAAGCCGGAATAACAAACTTTGGCCCTTCACATCCCTTTTTGAGCCTTGTGCTTGGATTTGAGGGGTCTTTACTATGCCATCTCTCTTTAACTTGTGTCAGACTCCAGCATAGAACAGGAGTTTAAGAAGTGGCTTCTCCTTTGGGAACTAACTAGTAGATTTTACTCTTCCCGCTGTGTGATCCCCGCCCCGTCCCTCTCCGCTCCTGCGGGCCTACGAACTGCAGACTACAAGTCCCTACATGCATCGAGCGGCTCTCAGGCCAAGTCTCGCGCCAACTGCCGCGGTCTCGGCAAAGCTGTCGCAGGGCCGGGCAGCTAGTCGTTCCTGGTTCGTCGTGGAGCCGCACCTCTAACGATGGCTTGGATCTGTACTGTGCCGCAACCTCTCGGGAAACGTGGGTCGTCGGAGCCTCTTTAGTGTCGGAGTTGGGGGCCGCAGGCATTTTGGCGGCAGCGGGAGTACAGGTGACCAGCTCGCGGGCTGCGGGCTTCTCGGTGCTAAGCTTTTTGTCCAGCCTCCGGGGCGCTTCCGGCGCCTCCATCCGGACCTCGGCTCGCGGGCCTTCTGTGCTTTTCCCCCTTCCTTACCCCAGCTCAAAGCTCTGCTGGGCCGTCTTTGTCCCTCTCCCCGCTGGCTGAGGTGACTAATAGGGCTTCTCTCTGATTATCCTCGGGAGCGCTGGCGCTGGGCTTCTCTGCTTTCCCCGACTCCGCCCAGCCTGGCACCCCAACGCCCCACCCCGCTGTTAAGGCTCATTTCTTAAGCCCCCGCCTGGTCCTTCCCTGGGGAGCCTAGGCCTTGGGTAAAGAGCTCTAATCTCTAGTATTATCCTCCAGTGTGCTGGCGTTTGGGTCGGACCAGGTTCCTCAGATCATGGTGGCTTTGTGTGAAGGAGAAGTGTGAGGGGCGGTAGCTGTGGCGGGCGGGAGAGGGAAAGGGGAAGAGAATGTTTCTGGGTGGGAATGCTCCCTGCCTGGGAGAATGGCTGAATTTCGTGTTTTTGTGATGCCCTTTAGTTAAGAACTCACTGGTTTATTCCCTGAGCTTTGTGAGATTGGAAGGGCACAGTAGTAAATTAAAGACAGGTACCTTTTTCGGGTTTTTATTTTACCTGTGAGCTTGAGCAGAAATTTGGTATCAATAAAGCCCTGCTTTGCTGTGTGGTTGGAAGGGTTAAAGAACTTGAAAGGGCTGTACCAATGGATTGTTTGTTGTTATTAGAACTTCTGGATGGACTTCCTGGAAAGTTTTGGTAAATTTGCAGCAGCTGGATAATGTTCCTCATTGACATCTGTCTGTCAGCATAGTCGTGACATCATTTCACTGTGGTAAGGTGACATTTCTTCCACCTAGAGTTTCAGACACGGGTGTGGTGAGACCTTTGCTTCTCCTCACCCCATTGATATGTTCCTTGCTTATCAGCTCTTGTATATGTGTTTCAACTTTGTTAACAAGCCATACAACTGTGTGTCTTTTAAAGAACACCATTGGAATGATCTTTGGTTTCACCGAGAGAAAATGCTCTTGTTTTCGTCAGGTGACAGGGACTCATCTCCGAATTCTTTATAGAAAAAGCACCTGGATTCCAGTTTTTCAATGGCTTCGAGACAACCAGAAATACCTGGTAAACTTAATTCTTTTTGGTTAAGTCATATTTTGCCTTTAATGTTTTAAATTAGACAGAAATAATTCTACCTGAACCATATATTGATGGTTTTCTGCCACTGAGAATTTAGACCTAATAAAGATAGGGATCATTGGTTTATTATTACTGTTATTATGCTTATTTTTTTGAGACAAGGTATTGGCGTTAGCCCAGGCTGGCTTCAAGTTTATTGTGATCCTCCTGCCTTAGCTTCCCAGGTGCTGAGATTATAAATTTGTGCTACCACACCTGAGCCCTTCCCTTGAATGAGCAGTTTAGTGACACCTTGTTTTAAAATTAAAAAGCTGAGATTGCACTGAGTGATGCAGTGGACTTGATCCCCAGTATGGGGAAAAGAAAAAGGACTTTTACCTAAGGATATGACAGACGTGTTACTATGTAGCAAATAAGAATTCAGAAGGAGTTGTCTATATAGTTCTTGATAACAAGTCCTGAGTCTATATAGCAATAATTTCTTGATTATAGAATTTCTTCTTAGATTGTTGTATCAGAAGGGAAGGTGATTTTTAGTAAAGTTTTAATCTTTTAATTCTGATTCTCAGTGAAGTAAAGATGGCAGTGCCTGTCTCTCGGGGCTATTATGAGGACTAAATAGCAGATTTTTGAAAATGTGAGTTAAAAGTTGATGTTAAATATGCATTTACTGTGCAGAAAAATTTTTGGTCTCTGTGAGAATATACTTCTAAGAAATAAAGCTTTAGAAAGGCTATTAAGCAGGGCGTGGTGGCTCATGCCTATAATCCCAGCATTCAGGAGGCAGAGGCAGGAGGATCCATGAGTTCAAGGCTAGCCTGGGCTGCATAGTGAGTTCAGGAACAGCCAGAACTACAGAGCGAGACCCTATCTCAAAAACAAACAAACAAAAAAAAAAACTATTATTAAAAGAAGTCTTAATGATGTTCTTGAAATTGCTTCCAAACTAGGTGGATTAATAGAAGTCAGCCCTGTGTCCCCAGCATGAATCCATCTCTAGTGTCTAACATTATTAGCTTGTGTGTTAGTCTGTCTTTCACTGCTGCTGCAATTACCATAAACTCCATGTGACCATGCTGAGCAATACTGTTGCACTTAGGGGCTAATGTTTTTGTTTGTTTTTTTTTTGAGACGGGTTTGTAGTTCAGGCTGGCTTCGAGCTCAGCCTCAGACTCAGCCTCAAACTCACATCACAGCAATCCTCCTGCCTCTGCCTCCTGAGTGCTGGGATTACAGGTGTGAGCCACCATGCCAGTCACTGGTATGTGTGTGGCATTGATTGCTGCTGGGCATGAGTCTCCACAGGGCAT
>PVIR01009291.1:0-53791 GCA_004026965.1 Petromus typicus | reverse complement strand
ACACCCAGCAGCAACCAGTACCACATACCACAGTGCCGGGCGTGGTGGCTCACGCCTGTAATCCCAGCACTTGGGAGGCAGAGGCAGGAGAATTGCTGTGATGTGAGTTTGAGGCTGAGCTCAGGGCCAGCCTGAACCACAAAGCAAGACCCTGTCTCCAAAAACCTAAAAAAAATAAAAAAATAAAAAATAAATAAATAAATAGATTCCATTTGTGTAATACATGTTATATTTTATGATACATTCTAATTTAATTTGTAATGAGATTGTATAATGTTGGTGAAGAAAGAAAATTTTGTTCTTAAGGTTGAGAAAGTAACTGAAGGGTAGAGCACGGTTTTAGCATGCAGTGGGACCTGGGTTCAGCCCCTAGCAGGAAAAAATGGAGAGAAGAAAGGAAGGAAGGTAAGGGAGGAAAAACTACTTTCCAAGTGTAGCTTTGAATCAATTGTTCATTTCAGTCCCCTAGTACATCTTTCACCATTTCCTAAATTTGTAAAACAGGTACTGTAACTAATTACAATAAAATGTGTATGCTTAAAAGCTCACTTAAACCAGAACTGAAAAATTAATGAAAACTGTACATTTGTCATCGCTTTTAAAGCAATATCAAGACTGGTAATGCAATGATCTTCTCTACTGACATCAACTTCTTTAAAAATTTCTTTTCACTCTAAAAATCTGTCTCCATTAAATGGAAAAGACCATTTTCAATTATACTGAGAACGACACTGAAAGCTTCTTATATGAGACCAAGTCTTTAAAAGCTTTTTAAAAGTCTCTTAAACTCTAGGAATACCAGAAAAAGTAATTATGAGTTTTGCAATATTAAAATATTAGGTCATGAATTTTAGATACAATGGAACAATATCTAGAAAGAATGCGACTACAAGCAAACCCAATGAAGATTTAATAAATCTACTATTATTAGGCTTAATGGAAAATATGACATTAAAATCTAGTTATGCTATATTTTCAATTCATTATAATTTAGAAATGTTATTTTTTAGTCAACTGGAAGAGGCAAGGAAATGAAATGTATTTTAAAATTATGTAGGAAAAATGCATAATCAACCACCTACACCCTATTGCAAATTAAAGTACGATATAAAGCAAAGTCATTCTGACCAACTAGGGTGCGTTATTTTTCACTCAGGAAACTTTCACCCTGGTAGATTAAATAGGAATTAAAAATCAACATTTTCATTTCCAAGACTGAAAATGGAAAGATGTTTTATACAGTTTTCAAATCCTCTATTCTCCGATCCCTTCCAATGTAAAAGATACTTTTTGCAGGGGAAAAAAAATGATCATTTCATTTGGCAAAACATAGGAATTTCCAGCTGAGGCACATTAAAACATCTTTACAATTGCCCCAAAGGCAGAGTATTTTCGCCATTTCTTTTCCTCTAAAATTCTTTCTCTACTGAACAGAAATGACCAAGTTTTCTCTGGAAAATGTCAAAGCAAAAATATTAAAACTTTTCATCCATCCAGAGAGCCTTTTATAAAAAAACAAGAAAAAAAAACTAGTCACATAGGTCTAGTCTAATGTAGGACTTTTTAATAAATGTTATTCACTTCTTTCAAAAAGTGCGACTTATAAATTTCCATTAACATGCTAATTCTTCTGTTACACATTTTTGTTATTGTTGTTGGTGGTGGTGTTGTTCCTTGTTCTTTTTTTTTTTTTTCCCAACAGTGGAAATTGAACCTATTAGTAGAAACTGCAATTAGCTATAGCCCAAACCATTTTTTGTTATTTTATTTTAAGACATGGTCTCACTAAATCACTGCCTTTTCCAAATTAGGCTTGGCCTCATGATCTCATTGCCTCAGTTTACAATGGTGCTGATATTTCTGGTGTGTGTCACCATGACTGTCTGGGTTATACTGATTTTTTTTTTTTTTTTTTTTTTTAGGTTTTTGGAGACAGGGTCTCGCTTTGTGGTTCAGGCTGGCCCTGAGCTCAGCCTCAAACTCACATCACAGCAATTCTCCTGCCTCTGCCTCCCAAGTGCTGGGATTACAGGCATGAGCCACCACGCCCGGCACTGTGGTATGTGGTACTGGTTGCTGCTGGGTGTGGGTCTCCACACCCAGTATTGTTATGCGGTTACCGGGGAATCGAACCCGGGCCCTTGAGCTTGCAAGACAGGCGCCGGAACCACTGAGCTAACTCCCCGGCCCTGGGTTATACTGTTTTTAAAGGGAAATATTATTAATGTGAAGCATCCTTAAAATAATGATTCTCCTTGACAATATCTTTAGTTTAGCTAACTTTTTTTTTTTTTTTCAGACAGGGTCTCACTTTGTAGTTCAGGCTGGCCCTGAGCTTACTATGTAGCCCAAGTGAGCCTCGAGCTCAGAGCAATCCTCCTGTCTCTGCCTCTTGAGTGCTGGGATCACAGGTATGAGCCACCACACCTGGCATTGTTGTATGCAGTTACTGGGGATTGAATTTAGGACCTTGCACTTGCAAGGCAGACACTGGAATCACTGAGCTAAATCCCTGGCCCTCAGGTAACTTTCACATGAGTCTTAAATATGAGCAATTTTTGTATCACAACATGTTTGACAGCACGTGGTCCTTTGTGATCTGCTTCTTTTCTTTAGTTACAGAGGTTCACTGTGCTGGATCACATGTAATTGCTCATCCTTTTTATCACACAGTAGTATTCTTTAGATGGACTTGTCACCTTACACTTTCCCATATTGCCATGAATGTACTCTCAAGTAGTTTTTGCTTGTGGCCAATGCTGCTGCTGTGAACATTGTCTGTCATGCTCTGTACTTTGCCATAAATGTCATTTTCTGAGAAGATACGCTGTTATCTCTTGTTTGTACATCTACAAGCAGATTGCTGTTCTATGCAGTAAGCCTATGCTTAACATTTTAAGGCACTGACACATTGAAGCCAAAGCAGCAGCACCCTAACATTCTGGACAACAATATATAAAGGTTTCAGTACACATTCAATCTTACATTTAGGTGTTGGGATAAATGATATGTAAAGTTTCACTGATATAAACTATTTACCGAGTTTGTAACTTGTTTCTATTTTTTTTATTTGTTTTCCTGGTTTTCTCTCTTTATTTTATTGATTCCAGTGGCTTCATTGTAACTTTCTATATGATTGCATTTTGTCTAAGCACAGAATCATCCCTCTCTTAGCTTTTGAGTAACTGTTCTAGAGTTTTCAATGTATTTTTAAATTTATTATTCTTATAATTTTCATTAGTACATGTTTACAATTCATGTGTCTTGGGGAAGGAGAAATGAGAAGAATACCTTTATCTAAAAATATTTTAAAGTCCATTTGTGGTGTATATACCACAATTACATTCAACATAGGAAGTTGATACATGGACATAACACACCTTAAGTGTTTTTATATCTGATCTATATATCTTTAGATAAACACCACACCAGGGGCAGTATATGTACCACACTAATGTTTCCCTTTGATCTTTGTCCATTATATTAACAGCTTTATTGTGATATGATTCATACCCCACTCAATTCGTTTACTTAAGGCATAGAAGATTGACTTTTATGAACCTTGTAGGATTGTGTCTAGTATAAAATTTCTTAGCCAGGTGTGGTGGTTCATGCCTGTAATTCCAGCACTCAGGAGGCAGAGGCAGAGGGATTGCTGAGTTCAAGAATACCCCAGGCTACATAGTGAGTCCAGGGCCAGCCTGTCTACAAAGGGAGACCCTGTTTCAAAAAATTTTTTTCTAAAAATTCTATGCTTTCCAAAGAAGCCTATATCAATTGGCACTCTTTCAAAAGTTTTCTTGGACAACTTCCTTGAGCAGTTTTAATACACATGAAAGAAGATATTTTGTACCAAGAGTGAGTCATGGCCAAAATAATTAGAAAAGCTAACCAAAAATTAAGCAAGGTAATTTTTAAAAATAAAGAAAAGAGAAGAGGTGTGAGCATGCTAACTAGCATAATCAACACAGGTCAAAATGCTTCATTCATAAATGAACATTTTTGCTGATTAAAAAAAAAAAAAAAACGACACACAACTCGGGAATGTATCTCCGAAGCCATTCCTGGGCCATCTTGAGAACACACCACATTGAACACACTAGATTTTCCATGAGTTGATTATCTCCATCTCCGTATTTTAAAATATTATAAACAATAGTCTTTGATGATCTTAATCACAGAAAGTCAGAGATATTTGAAGGTCCACTGCTAAAGAAGAAAGGCTAGATATGCCTGAGTCATTAATTCACCCTCTTAAAATAGATCAAAGCGGATCCAAACACCAGCTGCAATTTACTGTTCTGAAACAGTCGGGGGCTCGGCTGACCACAATGAAAACTTTTCTACAGCTGTGTGAAATAGGCATTATAGTTTCAAAGAATTGCTCAGCTGCATGGAGAGGTACACGATGAAGTTATTTTTTTAATTGATGTTTATTGTTGACTTTTCCAAAATTGTTCATTAGAGTTAGAATTTCAGTGGTCAATAACTTCTTAAAATACTCTATTCACTTGGCTTTATTTTTAAAGAGTGAATTTTTGACCCTTTCTCAAATCCCAAAGACTAAAAAAATTAAAAGTAAAACAACAATAATGAAAAACTTACCACTGAGACCAGAGGAAGCTCAAATTCAGTAATATTTGAGCTACTGCAATAGCATTAAAAAACCAATAAAATGAAAAAAATTCAGTTTACTTTACAAATGTTACTGACTTTTAGGAGCACTCATTAATTGAAGACATCATTGATTTTCATGGATTCTTTCAGTAATAATCTTTCTCAGCCTTTAAAATATATTTTCCACTTTCCTTTCTAATAATTATTTCTTTTTCTCCTTTTGTTTCCCTTCCTGGAGTCTGAAGGATAATGATGAATGACTGGAAGGATCTAAATAATAATAGAATAGATTTCTTAAATTTTTACATCCAGTAAAATCATATCTATTTATGACTAGCACATAAATTATAATCAAATTATTGAGAGTTTCACTTCATATAATTTTAGGAAGGTGTTTTATGAAAACAAATTGCCTTCTAGGAACTATTTACTTTGTATGTTTATTGAAATCATTACTGTTTGTTGCTGCATTTAACCATTATTGAACTTATAAACCGGGCCATATTAGGCTTCCTGGTATAATTTCTACTAGGTGATATTTTACTGTTTGAAATCATTTCTAGAATTTCATTCAACCTTATAACATGAGTCATAAATATTCACTTATTTGGTCTATGTTTTCCTTTAGAGTGTAATAAGGACTTTTTCATTATAGAAATTCTTCTACAGAATGGAGTATTACTCTGGCATAAAAATGATAAGCTTGATTCATTTATACTTAAATGGACATACCTTGAGGATATCCTCATAAGTGAAATAAATAGGTCACAGATAGGTAAATATCGCATCTTTTCTCTGGTATGAGAAAATAAAGATGTAAATGAGTCCTAGAATTGTATGTTATATATTGTGAAATAGAAAATACTCAAAGTAAAATAGGATGAAGGGGGGAAAATAATGAGATTATAACAAAAAAGAAAGGAAACAAATTGTATGTATATAGGGGGTTGGTAGGGTGCATAGGGATATGGGGAAAAATGAGAATTAAGTTGTGTCTTATACTGGTACAAATCCCCATTATGGAGGGCAATCATGATGTATATATGTAATGTACCAATAAATGTTTCAAATAAAAAAATTCTAATCTTAACTTATAACTAATTTTACTTAAATTTCAGAAAGAGTATCAGAATTTCTCAATAGGACTGAAACTAGAATTTCCAGTGTGCCTTTATAAATACCCTCTACTAATTGTTTTCAAATTTAACATATATTAGGCTATGTTTGATTCAAGTTAATTCCAGTATTGATGCAGTCTTAGGAGGAGTTTTTCTATGACAAAAATCACATCTTTTGTGGGTTTGTATGAGTTTCCTGTAGCTATTATGAAATATTTTCAAAGACTTGGTAACAACATGTTTTCTCAGAAGTCTAAAATCCAGAGTCCAAAATCAGCAACACTGCATTAAAGTTAAAGTACAGCCAGGGCATAGTCCCACCAGAAGTACTAGAAGAAAATATATCCCCTTGCTGCTGCTTCTCCAATCATTCAGATAGTAGTTGTATCCTGTCCAATCTCTGTCTCTAGAAAAGTTTGTCTTTCTGATCTGAACCTTTTCCAGGCATTATTTTTAAATGTCCTTCTATCAAACTAAGAGCTCCTTATTTTCTACCATGATAACCCTTTGTAGTCCTTAGTGTGTTTTACCAAAAACTCCCTGGTACTTGTCATTCTTGAAATAAATGAAAGCAATTTATATAGCATTGTACTACAAGCTGCTGAAATAATCTTGGTTCAGTAAATAAGACTTAATTAAATAACAAAAGACCTAGGACATTGTCAGATTTCATCACAAACTCCAGTATTTATTTATTTATTTATTTATTTTGAGACAGGGTCTCCCTTTCACAGTTTAGGCTGGTCCTGAGCTCGGCCTCAAACTCACAGCAATCTTCCTGCTTCTGCCTCCCAAGTGCTGGGATTGCAGATATGAGCCATCACACCCGGCTCTGTGGTATGTGGCTCTGATTGCTGATGGGCATGAGTCTCTACACCTAATATGGTTGTATGTGATTACCTAGGATTGAACCCATGCCCTTGGACTTGTAGGCAGGTGCCAGAACCACTGAGCTAAATCCCTGGCCCCACAGACTCCAATTTTAACAATTTCTTTTAAGTCTCCTGAGATGTAGGATGTGGTTCAGATCTAAGGATTCAGAAAATTTTAGTTAATAAGAAACACAGAAAATGTCTGTAATTTAAAGAGCAAAATCAAATAAATATGATAGAAAACAGGGATGTTGACTATGTGGATTTTGGAGAGGGCTCTAGAGGTGAAGAAAGACAGGAAAGAGAGAAGAAGAGGAGATAAAAAGGAGCAAGAAGCCATTTGTCCATGGACCAATTCCCCACAGTGAATGTATTTATTACAGATGCAAACATAGGAACATTTCTTAAGATTACAAATGTGAATGGAAGAAAAAAAAAAAAAAGAATGGTGGTCAGAAGGCAAGACTATGCCTGGGGGAGAGGTAGTGATTCAGCTGGCATCTTATGTGCGCTGAGGACTCTACTGCTGTCCTTCCATTCCAGCCCCCAGACTCCAGCTTGTCGTTACACAGCAGCAGAACGAGAGTCCAGGGATGAAATGAGCGTCCAGACATGGCCAGACAGATCAGAGGAGCACTGAGCTCTGACGGTCTCGAAGACACATTATCCTGGACCAGTTTACTGCTAAAGAAATGAGTTTGTGGCTTCAAGCTACAGGTAAACAGCTAGACTTCATGAATTACAGGTGTATGTACTGTTCCTCAGGGCCTGGGATTTAAATTCATACCACTGAACAGTTTTGAAAGGCTTTAACACATTATTTTGTTTGTATGCAAATGAGGGTTGCTAATTTCAAATGAGTCTTAACTGTTTATTTAAGGAGTCCCTGAGGATCTCTACTTGAACACAATTTGCTAGCAGTTATTTCAAGTACTAGATGCACACACAAAATAATAAACTGTATGTTTAAATTAATTCAGTGACTTAGGTTACCTATTCTAACAGATCTCTATAATCAATCTGAGTCAAAGAGTCCATTGCCACTGTAGACTTGATACCTTTTCTATTCAAATTAAAGATTTTGAAAGGAAAATGAAGTCATCTTAGACACCAATATGCAAATAGGTTATTATAGTTAACAAAGAAAACCTATGCTACCCAATTTGAACCTGATTTCAGGCCAGAAAAGTGTATGTTCTTTTTATGCTTATTGAGAAAAGGAAGCTAATGATCCTGAAGAGGTGAATTTGGAAGAGCTGCTCTTGGAATCTGGGACTTCAAGTACAACTTGAATTTCTGTCGGCAACCTTGTTTCCAGTGTTGGTACACTGCACAGTTCCAGGTGCTTCCCGTCCAGAGAGCAAAGCCAGTCAGTGGTCCGCATCGCCTGGTTAGACTTGAAATAACTGGAGCTTGTGGAATCCCAGTGTAATGCCGTTTGCAGCAGTGAAGATCTCAGGGCTGCTGTCTTGGTGTGGCTCAAGCCCCTACCCTGTCCAGGTGCCAAGGCAGCACTTTGTCTACTTTTACAAAGAGAAGGGAAAATGTAACCACCAAACAGTCTCCTCTGATCTTAACTGGTATCTAAATTTCACAGTTTTGAATGAGAATCAAAGAAGTGAACATGATTCCAGTTTTGTTAGCATAAACCTCAAATGTGTGTGTAAGTAGGTCAAGAACCAAATCTAGGACAGCTTACTAACATTTATACAGGTGGTTTGTGGTAGAATCATATCACATATATATAGTCTAACTGGGTTATTGCATACTTTTCTATGGCACTCTGCCTTGACTGTCATTTACTAAATCATAATAAGCATTGGTAAAATACTATCCAAGTAATGATAGAGATAATGCTCGCTGCAGAACCTGTTTAACTATGGTAAAGACATGCAGCTCATGCAGGTGTCAGAGAAGAAATGTTCTCCCGGCACCCTGTTAGCTGCAGCCCCTGGGAGCCTACAGGCTGACTTAACAAAAGGCAGACAAACAAGGGAAGAAAAGAGAACTTTTGCCATCTGTACATGCACAGCAGCTTACAGAGAAGCACAGTGCAGAGATGGAGTTCGATTTAGGATCCTACATTGTATATTAATAAAAGGGAAGAGCTTAGAGTTTGAGGGATGATACAGTGTTGGAAGTGTGGATTAGGAAATACACTGGGAACTGAGTGGAGGTATTTACAGAAAAGCAGTTATTCTTGTGAAATGTGTTCATACAGGTGCTTCCTGGCGTCAGACTCTGTCTCTAGGGATAAATGTGCACTTCTCTCCCCAGTACGAGTAGAACACCTTTACAAAGAGATATCTAGGGAAGGAAAACAACTCTTCCTACATTGATTGCTACACCGATTGTTCTCAGCTCACAACTTTGGCCACAAAGACATATCTGGGGGTGGTGTATTCTGAACCCCTCAATAGATCATACCCACATGAAAACTAGGTACCCCATTCATTTTTATTATTAACGAAAGATTAGAAATAACAAATGACAGAACGGCAGCCAAGGTGATATATAAATACATAGTGAAATAAATACGGAAAGAAAAAAACTGACTTTCATGAAGAAGAGATTATCTGATGAATCACAGTGAAAATTCAGTGGCGAAGCTCTTCATGATGACAATCAGCTTCAAGTTTTGTACACTTGTGGGTTTTCATGTGCTCTGCCAAAAAGCACTGATGTAATTCCTACTGAGTCGCTTAACTTGAATAGCATTCATTTTCTCATTTTCTAGATGCGGATGCCTACCAGGATTAAAATGAGACAATTTAGGTGAAGTTTCTCATGTACTAGCAGAGGAGGAGGCAGGGTGCTAACTTCTTCAACAACTGATCTTAAACTTTCAGCTTTTTAATAGAATTGACAGAATGTCTGTGTGGGACCAGTGTGAAATGCCTTAGAAGAAGAGATGGGTCAGCTTCCCCACTGCTCACTCTTTCAGGGACCTAGTCTCCTTCACACTGAGACTCTCCAGGGGCTCAAGTGCCCTAACTCCAGCACACATCAGGAAACTGGCCCCGCCCCTCAGAAAGCTTGCGGAGAGACTCACTCCTGGAGCAGCGCGGGGTCTTTGAGTCAACAGATATGAGGAGAGATCTGGGAATATTCATTGCTATCTGTTGCCAGATATTGCGGGTTTGAGGGTCACAAGAGCAGATCTCCTGTTTGCAGTCTTCTCAGCCACCTCCTGCCTTCCTGGAGTTTCCTGCACCCTTCCGTCAGAAAACAGCGACAGGCCAGACCACACTCAGGATCTCAGGGACGATGTCTCAGGAGGCCTTGCAAGTATCACCTCCCCAGTGGGCAGCCACGAACACGTCACGCCCATTCAGATGCAAAGGCATCCACTAACGAGACGCGGAGGACGGGAAGAGTGTATGCTGGAAACCACGCTGTGGGCACACATCCTCCAAGGAGTCATGATAATGACAATTTATTAAGGGTTCCTTTACTATTGACAGAATCACACGAAATGAAATTCCAGAGCTATCTCACTGCCGTGAGAATGCATTTATCATCTTTTAGAGAGGGAGTCATAACATAGAAGTCATCAGTTCCTCTAGAAAGTGCGTTGATCTAATCGTCAGTTGTGATGTTACCATTTCCTGATTCAAAGATGTCCTTTGGAGCTGAAATTATTTTTAAAGCGAGGTCAAGCAAAGCCCCTGCACAATGTGCAAACGTTTATGGGAACACAGGCCAACGCAGTACTTGTTCCCCCAAGTGGCTTTCACGGTAGCAACGTCCATGTGTGAAATTAAGCAGCAGCGTCGCTTTCTTGAGGTGGTTTCTGTGGGGGTGGGGGGGGTTGGTTGTATTTTTCTAACGTGTAATCTGAGCAGCTTTAACTAAGTTTTCACCGCTCCATTTATAACTTTGCCTATATTTATTTACTTGGAAACATATTATTCTTCATGTCATAGTGCCAAGAAATCTGGTTAGTAAAAATGCCAGATTCTTTGATTTGATTTTATTTGATTTCATTAGGGACCATCAGCCTAGCTGCTTAAGTGGCCGACTACCGTTCGCAGTTAAACATTCATTAAGGAATCCCCAGTGGCTCCATTGGTTTCACTGAGGTCCAATTACAGTGCCACAAAAGCAGTTTCTGTAGCAATTAGTTGATTTTTCCTGTTTATGTTCTGTCTCTTTAGGAAGAGGACTAGCTGGTGGAGGTCAGATTTTTAATTAGGCAAGATTTAGGGCCAATAAGAAAACTGATAATTTACTAAATGGCTGTGGTGGACTTAGCAGCTCAAAGCAGAGGTAAATAACGCAACAGGGACCCAGGGACTGTGCTCGCCTGGTGTGCACAGTTCAGATCCTTACAAAGGAAGGAATAGATTAAGTGTTAAATGGCTGTCAGGACACTAATGTGCTCTGTACTCTGGGCACCAGTGTCTTAACCTTGTGGACCTCCAGGATTTGTCAACAACGGAGAATCTGTTCCTGGTTGCATGTCAAGGAGAGGAGTTCTATTGTGTTCTATTCACTCAAAGTTGATTTGAGGAAGGGACAGTTGGTAAAATGGTACAAGATGTCTGATTTATAGTCTGATCATACTTGATAGTCCATCAAATCACCCTAAGTTGAGACCAGTGGTTAACACTAGAAGTGTTATAATTACAGGCTGCACAGACTGCATTGCGTCTTCTCAAGATTCACATGTTGGGGTTCAAAGCCCAGTATATACCTCAATGTGTCACTGTGGTTGGAGACACAGATTTGAAAGATATCATCAAATTTAAATAAGCTTAGACAGGTGGACTCCGATCCAGTCTGACTGGTGTTCTTATGAGAAAGGGAATTAGGATTCACAGACACATGCAGAGGGAAAAACTTGTAAGGACAAAAAGATAGATGTCTGTCTGCAAGCTAAGGAGAGAGACCTCGAGAGAAACCATTCCTTCCCTGTATCTAGTTCTTGTACTCCCAGACCTCAGCACTGTGATGAAATTGATTTCTGTTAGTTAAGCTGCTCAGTCTGAGATTCTTGCCTTTTTATGGCCAAGTTAACAAACAAATTCTAGCAAATGCAATGGAATAATTACATTTCATCAACAACACCTACAGCTCCTTGTATTCTCATTAACATCTGAGGTGTAGAGCTCCGCAGGAGAGCTCCATGGTAGATGAAAGACTGTTGCATTCAATATCTGATATCTGCTTGTTGAAACCAGAGTTCTCCAAAGTGACCAGTGAACACAGAAGGGTCACTTCTGTGATCCACAGTGCATCAACAATGTTGCTTTGCTCATTCAAAAAACTTGTGCAAACCACTGTTGGTTCAGCTTGAAATCATGAAAGAATGCATTGTTGGAAATTAAAGGATGAAAGAATCAATTAAAAACTAGAGGGACAGTTAGAAGTCTTGGTCATGCGTCTCTAAGAAGCTCTAGTTATTATTGAATATACACATGCATGAAAATAAATAAGATCCTGTAGTTGATTAAATTCATCTTCTTCTCCCAACTATTATTTTGTAATAACAAAATGATGCTGTGAACATGTTGTTTTAGCTAGAGAAGATGATTTCTGCGGAACATTTTTTCATGTCAGGCAGTGTATCAAAATGTCTATTGAAGTTTTGGATTAGGGTTTTTAATTTTTAGATCTTAACTCTCTGATCCTAAGACAAAGCATATTTTTGATTTTCAAATGTTATAAGTATCCTATGTTCAGTTTTTAGCCACAAAAGAGTGTATAGTCTTAGTTCATTTCTCAGGCCTTGGCCGCTACATGGTGGAGCTCATGCTGGCAGCATCTCGCGCACAGGCCTCAGCCCGCCTCCTCCACAGAGAGATGCCCGGGCTTTATCCTAGCTCCTTCCTCAGAGACCATCCCAAACAAAATGAACCAGACACAGATAGCACCACCACCATGCCCTCCTCTGTACCTGCTTTTCTCTGATTAGTATCTAGCTTCTGCTTTCCTCCCATCAGCAGAAGGTGCAGCATGACAGGAAACCAGCGCTCAACTTTGTACAGAGGAGGAGGAGGGATGCCTGGTAGGAATTCTCATATGTGAGGTTTCTGCTAAGATGACATACAAGGATATTAGTAATCATGAGTGATTATCTGCTCTCTTGCTCTCTCACCATTACCAATAACAAAACCTTGCAAATTAAGCAGGATGTTTTCGTTCCTTCTTGGAGGTGGAGTCAGCTTTCTAAGCCATCTCTTTAAACCAGTTCATAGACACTTATTTTCAATGTTCTTTCCTTTTCATGATGTAGCCATACCAAAAATTAATCCACGATCCTACTCAGGAACTGTAACTCAAAATTTTTATAATTATCCAGTTGAGCGAGAAGGAAACAGCAACAAAAAATCCAATACCTCATTAATGCTGCTTGTGAATGTTATCAAGCATCAAATAACCTGTAACATTTTTTTAATGTAGGAAATGTAAGAAAGTTTCAAGGAAAAGATAATATATGACACTATCTAAATGGATTTTTCCCAGCATAGGAAAATCACAGATCTAAACTGAAAGTATAGATTGAATTCTCCCTGACTGTTGAGATAAAAATCTTCAGGATACTAAGAAAGTTTCACAGCTTTTAGATTAATGTTTACAGTTAAATAAATATGTACAGACTGATTTAAATTGTTCTAACAGTAAATAAATTCTAATTCAGATTGGAATATTCTGATGTAACCCTTATGAATGGGTTGCCATTATAACACTTATGAAGTTGCCATGTTACATAATATGACCTGACACTAGAGGGTGAAGTCTTTGGACTAAACTGTCACTCAAGAAATAAATCATGCACCTTAATTTTTGAAATTTTGATTTGCTGTTAATACTTTTTGTACTGTTTGTTTTTGTTTTGATGATTTCTGTTCAAGTTTCACTAGTAATGATCAACAGCTGCTTGTTAAAGAACCCATCTTGCTCTTGCAGTCCCTGGATTTGAGACAAAGTTGCAAGAATATGTTTTTAAATTTCATCTGAAATATGGGAAATCATATTCTGAGCAGACTCAAAAGTATCTTATCATGAGCTGCTTAGATGTTGGTATTTGTTCTTTGTTTTCTGCTATCCTGGGGTGTCAAGGAGATGTTATAAGTTGGCTTTTGGTCTTTAGAATCTTTTCTAGTTTTGCCATTACAATCTCAGTTTATGCATGTTGACTTTCTGTTATTATGAACATCACCATCTTTAACTGACCAATTAGTTGTTTATACGATATACCAGAAGCTCACAATCCTTAACCAAGTTTCTGAGCAAATGTCCTTGGATAAGCAAAATGTTTCTCTTAACTGCGTGTCCACCCACCAAAAGCCACAAGCTAGTTGGCTCTTTGCATCTTGGCTATAGATACAAACAAGCCACCGTCAGCACATCCTATTCACAAAGGAAGAGCTAATACATGAGCTAATTTTGAAACACATGCTGTCTGGCTTAAAATTCTTTCAGGAGTGTAATTAATAACAATCAGTCACTGAAGTAACTTTGCACAAACATAGAGTGGCACCAAATTCCCTACAGGTCAAAAATAAATATAGGCTTTTAGAAAAGTATATGACAAAAAAAGACAGCAGTTCTTCCAGAGTTATGTGTAGAATTTGAAATCATAATCTTCTACATGTGTTTCACTATCCAGGGCTCTTGCTTAGATCACAAATACAGTAATTTCTGTTAGTAAGTATTTTGAGTAATTTCAGAACTGTTTTTATATCATTCCTGAAAGAAAGATACCTTAGAAAAATAGTGTCCATGTTACACCTGTCCATGTTACATCATAGCACAGAAAAATTACATATGTTGGAACTTTCCACAAATGCATATTGGAAGTGTAAATATAAACCCATTTAGAAATATTTGACTAGTTTATTGAGTATAAAAACAATGTTCTTTGGAATCCAGGATCAATTTGAGTTGCTTTATTCCAGTGACAGACAGTTCAATAAATTATATTCCCCAGTGGCAGTAATTCCTAATGGAAACCTCAATAAACTTTCTTTCAACAAGTGTTTAAACACATTTAAAGTGAAATCTTGCAGACTATTAGGTCAAAACATGGGCTACAACTATTTAGTATTAAGTAGCAAGAGAAATCCACACTTTAATTTTTCATAATTTACAATCAAGTTGTACACTCTCAATATAGGAAGCTTTAACGAGTTATATTTTTGCTATTAAGAAAAATTGGATATCCAATTTGTAGTTGTTTTACAGAAATAATTAAACAGGAAAATTAGATATAACTTGGAACTATATCAAGTCAAAATCATTTTGTTTTATGCTGGAGGTTTTCAACTACCTGAAAACCAATAATGCAGTATAGACTTATATAGAAAATTATCCTCATCTTTGCAAAGATATTTAAATTGTATGCCAGGCTGAACTCAAAAAACAAAAACAAGCAAACAAACAAACATCCTAGTGATTTTGTGATGGTTTAACTTTTTCATGATTACTCTAGACCAGATTTTTTTTTTAGCCTAAGAGAGATCCAAGAGAACTACTAATTTTATTAATCTCATTATATATTATGTGACATTTAATGTGGACGTTCTTCTTAATGTTGCTCACTTATAGAATTCAATAGCCTAAATTGAATTCAAGAATGACAGTGAGCTTCAATTAAAATAGGATTTGGGGCAGGGGATTTAGCTCAGTGGTTCCAGTGCCTGCCTTGCAAGTACAAGGGCCCAGGTTCATTCCTCAGTAACCACAGGCAACAATGCTGGGCATGGAGACTCACACCCACCAGCACTTGGTGCCACATACCACAGTGCCGGGTGTGGTGGCTCTCCCTTGTAATACCAGCACTCAGGAGGCAGAGACAGGAGGATTGCTGTGAGTTCAAGGCTGAGTTCAGGACCAACCTGAACTACAAAGCAAGACCCTGTCTCAAAAGATAAATAAATAAATAGGATTTTATGTTAAAGATAAGAACAGAAAAATTTTTCCCCTAAAGTAAAGTATCATATCAAAGTGTCCATATCCCCTACACCAACAACCTACCCTCTTTGGCTTTCTTGCATTGGCCAGAGCAGGAGATGGGGTGTTGGGACCTCAGCTTCCACTCTCCCACTGCCTGGCCCCTTCATCTAAGATACCCCTCATCTCTCCCTTGGCTGCTGAATCAACTCAAATCTTTTCTTGGTCTCTTCTCAGCCTTTTTCTGATCAATTTTATAATGGCTACTAGAGTGAACTTTACAAAATGTGAATCAGTTAAATGTTTTGGTGCCTTCTCATCTATCCAAAAATCAAACGTGTTCTATGGGTCACCCAGTAAACCCCAGTGTGACTGACCTTTTTCCCTGTCACCTTAACATCTATGCTTTTAATTCATATAGACCTTGGTCAGCTTCTTCCACTTAGCCAGACCTCCTTGGACTCTGAGACATTGACTCTTGTCCCAACTGGATGTTCGAGTAAAGAGAGGCAAATCAGAACAGTCAGGGCTAGGCTCACTTCCTAGGTGTGTTCTAGAGCATGTGCAAATGTGTGAGAAGGCTGTGCTCTTCCAAACCAGTTTTGGAAGCTCAACTCTGCCACTCACTGTCTGACCAAGAGCTGCTTATTTATCTTCTGTATTTTTCACATTCTGCTTGTATAAGTTGTGACAATTAAAATATCTATTTCAAGAATGTACAAGGTTAGGGAGAGCTCATGGGTGGAAAGCCCTCATGGCATGCAGAGTACAAAGCAAGCACTCAATATAGACCACCACCACATTATCATCATCATTGTCACCATTGCCATTATTTACTCAGTCACTGATCAAGTCACACACCCACTGAAGGTGCCTAAGCCTTAAGAATTATGTCTGTAGTGCCCACTATAAACCAGTCCTGATCTGAACACATGCTGACCTAACGATTTTGAATTTAGAGAAAAAGAGGAGTAAAATTGGGTTCAAGAAATGAAATTAATACTGAAAGGGATTTAGTAGTGATAATGTACTTTGTCATACCTGTGAGAGTATTTCCTGTTTCACCAGAAAGGCAGAATTTATGACTGACATACAGTGCTGACCTTGTTATTCTCAAGATCTTTCTCATTAAAATTCTTCATAGAGCCATGCTGAGTGAATGCTACTTTTGTTGCTCAGCCCAGAAAGCCCCATATTTCTCTTTGAGTTATGTTCCATATTAATGTTCTCATATTCAGAGTTTCTGCAGTTCTACACAACCAGAAAGAAGTGTTTCCAAATGCTTCTTCCTAGTTTGGATTGAATTTCTGGAAAATGAGTGTAATAGTTAGAATAGATTCTCTCCCAGGAACCTAGGTTCTTATTGGAAGATCTTGCCCAAGTTTTAGCAGTGCCAGTTGTATGAACACAGCTGGCTCACATGCCAAGCTCTTTGCTTTCCTACATAGAACAGACCAGTTGGCCAGGTCAGACTTCCTGCCAGTTGCAGCTTAGCTAATCTGTCACCCTGATGACCCTTAAGAAGATAGCTTTCAGCAACATCCTTATTTCATTTATTTTTCAAAATGCTCTCCAAAATTCTCTTCTATTTCCAATTTCTTTCTATGAAGTATAGAACTGATTCTTGGGATATTGTTTGGTTACCTGCCAAACTCACTAAAAGCATATACACCAGGAGCGGGTTGTATCTGTCCCCACTGAAGAGGGTCCAGACCACGGGGATGGTGATAAGGTGCCTGATGTTTTATCTCTTGTAGACCACACTTTTCCAATACATTTTCTGCTGAGATATTATCAGTCTTCAGAACATATCAAAAGAACTCTTTGAGGAGGTACAATACAGTCCCTCATATCCGTATTTCCCTTATCAAATCCAACCAAACTGTTTGAAAGTATCAACAAAGCAAAACAATACATCAGTAGGTATATAAGATCAATCTATGGAGAATTTACATTTTATTATGTATTATGAGTGACCTACAGATAATGCAAAATATGCAAGAAGATGTGTGTGTTTTCTGTGAAGACCGTGGTATCTGATATAGAGGACTTGAGCTTCGTTGGAATTCAGTATCTGTAGGGGACTCCAGAAGCCACCCCTCTTGGATACCTACTTTTTCACATATTTGATTAATGCTCACACCTAATAGGATGAATATTCCTTCAGAGTAGTTGCTTAGAGACTACATTTTTTCTAATAATACTGCAATTCCTCAAATTCTTTTGAAATATTCTTAGAGAAGCAATTGTAATTCTTTAGGATTAAATATATGTTTTGAATATATATATATGTATATATATACATATATATGTGCATGTATACATATGTGTATGTATGTATATATACATATATATGTGAAACAACTACAGTAGTTTTCAGTGTGAAGTATAAATATATGTGCATGTTTATAAATATAAGTATTTAATTTACAGTGAAAGCATGACTAATGAACTAATTTCAGCTACTCTTGTGACTCAAATGTGAATAAAAGTAACACTAGCTACAAAATTGGAATAGCAAAAATGGCTCGATCAAAAATAACACAGGACTTCCAAGAGAGCTGTCCAGCACATTTAAAGAAACTTTAAGGAGCAGATTTAAAGAAATATTAAATGTCTAGTCAATTTTTAGCTACATGTTAAATATATGAAAATAATTAGCATCGTGAGTGAACATCATTAAGTAGAATATAGATCCTCAAATATTTGGTTTATGTCAGCTTTATGCATATTTGGTTTACTAAAATACCGTGATAGTACAGCTGATCTGTTAATGACAAAGGCTTCTGGTGAGGCAGGGCGGGGACCACGTCTGACAGCTACATTCCCTGCCCTCTGCCTTTGGAGAGTTAATCAACCTTCTATGTCCCATTTCCCTCACCAATCAAATACGAGTGTTTATTGTGTTATAAGAAAGAAAATAAATACCTTAATAAGGTTGCTGGCCCAACAGTAAATCTCCATTAAATATAGAATAAGTGATAAAAATACTTTCTCACTTCCAAGCCTTCAACAACAAAACCATCTTAGCACATGTAAAGGAATGAAGTAAATGAATCAGCATAGAAAAAAATCTAGCTTCACACTCTAACAAAACTGAATTGCTATGAAGAGGTTTAGTATTGATTTTATTGAATTATTTTTATTTATATATGTCACTGATGAACAGTTTTCAAAAGTTTTTGAGCCCACACACAATTCGATGGCAGATAAAAACTCCTTAATCCTAATTTCAATAGTTTCTACCTTTTAGTTTTCTTTTTAAAAAATTGGTGTGAGATTGATTGTTTTGTGTGTAATTAGAGGAAGGAGACAAGATAAGTGATTTTCACTGGGAAAAGAGTCCCCTCATGAAAACCTTTGTAGAGATGTCAAAAAAGCCACTGAAGGAAGAGTGAATCCAGGTACCACGTTCACAGTGTTTATTTTTCTTTCTCCCTGGTTTCAAATGGGTCAGCATATCAGTAGAACAAGGAGTAAACAAAGACCTATCTCAGATTACATCAGCTCCCGGGGCCATCAACAAAGTAAACATCAGTCACCCCATGAAAAATACAATGATTACCTGTTATTGGACCCTGGCAGTTCTGGCCTGACCAGCAAGTGGCACCATTAATGAATCCACTTATTTCTAATATAAATAAACCAGAAAGGAAGTGGTCAGCTAAGACTAACTCTGAAGTCAGATGGGAAGATGGCTAATAAAAACGCTCCAGGCTGACATTTCCTTTTTATTTGAAACATGCTTTTCTTGAAAATGACGTGATCTTCTCGAGAGAGCTTAGTAAGCCTTAGCTGAGGCCAGGTTTTAAGGTACTTTCTAATAAGTGCTCCTTTTCACAAGCGGAAAAAAAATTTCCAAGGGAAAAAATTTAGTCTATCATGGTTCTGATACTAAGCAGACTAAATATAAGGAAACAATTATTTTCATATTTAGTCACTAGTTATTTTAAAATGCTGATGTTAGTAAGATATATTTTTCCAGTAGAACCATATGTGAAGTAAAGTTAAAAATTTTCATACATTCTATTCAAGTAATTCTACCAAAGTATAGGTTATGGAAGTAATTAGAAATGTGTTTACAGTATTCATCAAAACCATCCAATAGCATTTATTTTAATAAATACAAAGTAGAGTAATCTAAAGTTTAATAAGTTACTTCATCATAGCCATTCCATAGAATGGAATATTATTATTTTTTCAGAGTATTAGAGGAAAATTCCTGTGATATTACATTAAGTGAAAGATATTATATATGCTGAAAGGAAATTATTTGCATCTATCTGTATGTTATTTTTGTTATTTCATCAATTCAACATTTGTTTAATTTTACTCCATTAGAACACACAGATAAACACAAAATATTTGAAAGAGTGTCATGATTTCCCTCCCAGGGACATAAAGATGATTTTTACATCGTATTCTCTGTGTTTTCATTTTGACTAATGAGCATATGTCTTGTGAATTTTCTTTGAAAACGCAATGCATGGAATGATCATGTACCTTGGCAAGAAAATTATGCATTCAAATGAGAAGCTTTATATTTAAAAAATGCCTCAAATTATGATTCTTAGTTCTTCATTTTTGTAGAGATCTTGACATCTAATTTAAATTTCTCCTGGCACACTTTTCCATATAAGTTCCTCTCTTCTGCTGACATCAGTTAATAGCAAATAACCACCATCCGATGTTTAAACTTATACATTCGAAGACAGTCAGCCTTCTCCCACTTCGTTAGGCTGAAAAATGACAAGTTCCTTTCATCTTTCCCTATTGATCCTCTTTTGCAGTCTTTTAATCATTTCTGTGTGAGTATCAAGAACAACTCCGTGACTGCAAAAACTTGACGAAATCATGGAAAAAAGATTTGCAGTACTCCAGTGCTTAACAAAACCATGAAGAGCCATGTTTTCTCCACATTCTTTTCCTCCTTTCCTTTGAAACAATGAAAAAGACATTTCTAATTCCATCCTTTGATGTTACATAAATAATATCCCAAATTATTTTTTATAAATGAGCAACTGGAAAATATGCTGCAGTTGGAGTAGGAATGTATATATCTATTAGGCCAATTTGTAGATGTCTCCATGGATCACATACTATCATGTAGAACATCTTTGAAAATCAAATGCAAATTTTGAAAATTTGTTCACCATAAATACTGAATTAACTGATTCAACATTCATTAATCAAATATAGAAATGATCTCTGGAAGTGTAGCCTTTCAACATTCATTAAGGACAATTTTATTGGGAACTTTCATATCATAAATATTACATATCAGAAATACACGACATACATATTTATTTTTCTATTTATTTATTTTTAATATTTACTTACCTCTCTGTACACGATATTCCAGCATATATTTATATGCCTTCAATAACTGCTTATACCTTTATCCCAAATTCTAATGTTTTAAATGATACAAACAAACACAACATCTTGTTACTGTTTACTTTTAAAATGTAATCAAGGTGTGCCATATACAGGTACAAGATCGCAATGTTAAATGTGATCATACTGTATGTATAAAAGGTGCCAATAAAATTAATTAAAGATATAAACACAAATATATTGTATATAATAACATGCATGCATATAATATATGATACTATGTATGTCAGTTACAACACTTATTTAGAAATATGTATGTGTTTTTTCCTACCACTTTGGTGAGACATAAAATATTTCAGAAGTTCTAATCTTCAAACTAAAAAGATACCACACCTTTGCTACTCATACCTCATGCTCCTCGGTTTTACAAACAGAATTTGTAATTGGATGGATTCTAATTTATTGAGTGAGTTAGTTATATTTAAATATTTCTGGGACAATTCCTGAATCAGCATTGTTCTCAATTTCCACTTTTTATTTTACCAGAAAGAATAGACATCTGTCAATCACCTGTGTAAATATACTTCTTTGGAAGAAGCATGGTGGTATGGTGACTCTTGGTGACTGTCGTATATAAACCTTTTTCAACCACATGGTCATCTGACATTTACAGAGAGTTACTGCTTATTTTAAAGCATATATTTTTCTGTAAATGAGTTCAGTTTTGATGCACTGACCTTAATTTCAGTCCATAAAACGTGTCTACATGGGCCCACATTTTTCTCTTTGGCTACTGAGCTAGTTACTGGTAATGTCCTGATTTCATCACTTGGAGGAGAGGTCTTGTGCCCCAGGTCTCTTCTCATCTGTAGGGTGGTTTCTAGCTGAGCTGGAGCTGCCAAAGTTCACAGGTTCAGTTTGATGAGGGAAATAACTTTTATTGTTCCTTACAAAAAATTCTAAGCCTGCAGAATAGTAAGACTGACAAGGCAAGAGACAGTCTTACCTATGCATCTGGCAACAGGGTCCTAAATCCATATTTATACTATGAACTAATATAGTATACAATATAAAGAAATGAGAAAGTCTGTTCAGGAACATTTCCTTAATCAGAGCATTCCAAAGGTGAAATTATCAGTCATAGATTGAAAAGTCCAAACTAACCAATTGACTCAAGATAATATTTCAGGCTCTATATGCCCTCTCACTAGCAATTGCAGTACTACTTCTGTAACATTACCCTCAGCATCATTTTATCTTAGGGTGGTCAGCAGATTTTGGATCAGAGATCTTCAGCTCTGAAGTCAGGCTTGGTGGTCAATTCTGTCTCCATCACTTGTGAACATTGAGCAAATTATTTAATTTCTCTGACTTAAGAAAACTAGACAAAGAATATTTAACTCGCAGTGTTACAATGGGAAAGGGATGAAAAAGTCCAAGTGTCTGGCACATCATGGACATTTAGACACTTCTTTATTTTTCGTTTCTTTTGTCTAAAGAATAAACTTAAAACATTTGATCCCTTCCTTTATTTTCACTATCTGTTTTTTTTTTGTTTTTTTTTTACTTTGAAAAAGAAAATTCTCTCAATATTCAGAGCATCACCTTTTCCAAACCAGCGCAAGTCCTTTAAAGTGACACTTGGAAAATAATATTTTTTTTTCACTGAAGCTGTTTATTTTCAGCATAATCAGAAGAGAATTGTTTATTAGTGACTTATATAAGGTAATGATATTATCATGAAGGCCACTTTAGTTTCTTTTCAGATAAACAGATAAATAACATGAAAGTTGGAAAAAGTAAAACTTCTCAATTGGAATATTTTTGTGGGAAATGTCACAAAATGATGAAATATTACATCTACATTATTCCAGAATAATTGAACAAAATTATTGGCTGGAGAGATTACATAAATTGAAAAATTATTTTTAGCACTTTGATGAATTATTTTTGTAATCAGTAGTTCATTTTCTCAATGATCATATTATCAAATCTACATATGATTGACTTCTTAACAAATATAAAACTTAAATAAAATATGAGAATCAACAATACATTAAGACATAGGGAAATTCGATTTTGAGTGTGCTCATCTAAGTTTTACTCCTCATTTATATATTTAGCCTTTAGTGATATTGCTCTCATTACACAGGTGGAAAAAATTAATTCTATTCCATCACTATCTCTGTGTAAATCATAACAAAATGTTTTCCATAGAGTATAATATACAAAGCCTTTTTCTTGAAATTTCAAGTTAGTCAATTTCCTAGTAATATAGTGATTTAGTGTTTCCCTCCATCTCTTATATAGAGTATCTTCCTTATCTATAAAGCAGTAGAGTACATTTATAAGATGATATAAATGTCACAGCTCAATTAGTTGCACCATGTTATGAAACAAAATCAGTTTCATTATTATGGGAAGGAAAAAGAGTCTTAGTTTTTCCTGAAATTGTTAAGCAGCATGCATTTATAATCTTTGGCCTGTAACTGAAAGAATATAGTTTAATTTGCATTTAAATAAAGCAAATCTCCCATTGCAGAGAATTTTCTTTTATTAGTCCCCATAAACAAGATGGCATTAAAGTGCATAGCCCGCTTAAGTGGGACATGAGGATAAATCACGGGGATAAACAAGGCAACATCGTGGGGGAAAGGGAAAGCCACTCAAGACAAACTTCACTAGTTAACGTTCTAAATTCTTGCTATCCATTAAAGAAATACTGAGCCTTAAGATATTTCTGTTCATTGCATCTGTCCTCATAGAAGAGATATAACCCTGCCCAATAGAGAACTCATTTATTAGCAATTCATAAGCACAGAGTTTTCAGTGGTATCTTAATTTTATTTACATACTAATTAAGTCTATACTAAGTTCTTAAAGGGTATAATGAGTTTCATAAATTTTATTCTTATGCATTAGAAAATCTAATGAGATAAATATGGCAGACATTACTGACCCTATTCTACCATGGAAGCAAAAGCCAAGGGCAGTGAGGCTGTCCAAATTCATCCAGTTGCTCAGCAAGATACCAGGACCCATTTTCTGAGCCTCTTGCTATTTCCAGTGGAATAAGAGGATCAGCTTCGCAAGTCGGGCCAACTTGAAGTCACCTGCTTTGCTTCCATCAGTGCAAGCTTATCCTTTGTCCATTATTTCTGGGGATGTGTATCTCCTACCTCCGCTGCAGTTGACCTTCTCATCTTTTGGACCTGCTCGACCGCTGAGGGAAAAGTCATGGGACTATTTTAGCTCTCTTTGATGCTGTACAGGCAAATTTCCCAGATACAAAAATGAAAATATATGATAATTATTCATAAACAAGAGTAACCCAAATTTGTACTCTTTTTACTCTTACTTTTGTACATATCCAGAAAATTTTAAGACTAGTTTTCATGATAAAGGGCTCTAAAAGACAAGAATCACTAAAGAATACTCAGATCAAACTTTTACAACACTTAAATATCTTGGAAAATAACACTGCCAAATTAGTTAAACTTCAAATAATCAATGATGATATATACCATTAATTTTCTAAATCCATGTGCTTAAAAAAGTCTTCTGTGTAGACCTCTTTATCTCTCTATCTATCCATCCATCTATTTTTCTATATTTTAAAACTAAAGTCTAAAACTATGTAGTGACATGAAAAGAAAATATTTAATAGAGGCTATCCAACCCTTGTTCATATTTATTGTCATGTACTTACAACATGTGATAAAATGTACTTCAATAAAAGCTAAGTATCTCTAGAAGTTTTTAAATTAGCATAAATTTGAATGATATAAGACCTAAAATATAACCATCTAAAACTTATTGAAGCAGCACAGAATTATATATAAAAACAATCTTTCCCCTTGATGTGATAAATAATTCAACTTGCCATAATTTTTCTGAAGAAGCAAATTATACATGGGCTTAAAATTTTATGTGCAATGATGTTCATGACTGCATTATCACATACTTAAAATACTTAAAATGTCCAAAAGTCAGAGTTCTACTTTGGGAACTATAAAATCTTGAAGTGAAAAAAATTGTCACTTAAAACAATATATTAGAAGCTTATTAATGACATAGATTACTTAATGAAATATTATTGAAGTAATTTTTGATATTTATTGTGTACAATACAACAATTTTACACCCCAAACTGCATATTCACAAAATGGAATAAATCCTGGAATGTATAAATCATATGCTAAATTTGTAAGATTGCAAGTAGTTTACCTTTTCCATATCATTTTCTTCTTACATGTTCCCAAATGATCGAAAAGTACTGATAAAATAAAAAAAGTTATATTTAAAATAAGTGTAAACTTGATCAAAGTTCATTTGTTCATTTAGTCAGCAGATAGTTTTTAGAATGAGATGATTAAAAAGATATCCCATTTTCTCTTTGGTTTGGGTTTTATTTTTTAATTTTGGTCCCAAGCTTTGAACTCAGCACCTTGCACTTGTGAGGCAGTCATCAGAAACTCTGAACTAAATCCCTGGCCCATGATATCTCCTGTTCTTAATGTGACTCTGAACATGCTACTTAGCTTTCTTAAGAATCAAAGAGTAGTTCCACTTATTTCAAATGACAGCCGTGAAGATTCTGAGAGTTAATCGTGTGAGCCGTGGTACTTGCATTATAGTAAAAATTAGCATTAAACTAAACTTTCAATAAATCCTAGTTACTTTTGCTACACATGAGCAATGAGGATGCAAAGGCGGATTAAAAATAACAAACTCTTATAACACAGGAAATTAGGTCAAAAAAGAATTTTGGATTGAATTATCCAAACAATTGCCTGATTTCTGCCAAATGTAAGCCATAAAATTTGATACGACAATATAGATATTAACTTTTGTGTGATGATATTATTCAAATCATTAAAATATAAAAAGTACTTATCAAGGTGTTTGAAATACCTCAAATACAGAAATAATAGTCTTTCTAATCTATGTCTTCACTAACTGACCTTGGCTGAGCCCCATAACTATCCTGCAGTCGGATACCACAGCACTGCACCTGGCCCGTGTCAAGAAGAAGAAGCCAAATTGACTCAGGATAGTGTCAGATCATTACAGGACACAAGGAGTGTAGATTTCCCAATTCTTAACTTTCATCACTATGGGTTAACTGTAGATAATATTCACAATTATCAGAATACTTGTAAATTATAGATACACACTTGTGGGAGTACTCTGGTACTGATATCATCACTTGGGCTTTGAAAGAATCATCTCTATCTAAAAGTTAAGTAGTTCACTATTTTTAAAAAAATCTATTTCCTTTATATAAACAGTTCCTGTGAGCTCCAAAAACATATTATCCCTCTGCACACACAGGTGCCCATGCAGTTGGTAAATCGCTTGCAGAGATTTGAAATATGACATGATCATATTTTGGACATTTGGCTTGGATTAACAGGAAGGAAATTTAGACTATAATTTAAATGATCCTCAAAACTCACTGATATGATAAGCAAATATGTATAATGCAAATATTAGTTTCACTGATTTTGGCCAGCCCATGCCAAAGCCATTTTCTTCTAAGAAATAGTTTGGCATTCATTTATGCGACCAATGTTTTCAATTTATTTTAATAAATGAACTGGCTAGTGCTCCCAAAAATCTGCGGAAGCAGAAAGCCCAAAGCTACAAATCTCAGGATTTCAAGTGCTCGGCATTTCCATCATCTGTGCTTTTCCCTCCACAGTAGTTGTCAAGACAGCTTCAGTGACTTTCCTTGGGTGGGGACAAAGAACTGCCCACTTGCTAAGCAGGACAAAGAATGGTAACCAGCTGGGTGACCCCAGGAAGTGTATGCGATAAGAGGGCAGAGATAGAAAGCAGGACGGGCGCCATTTGCCTTCTTTGAGCCTGAATCAGCAATGCATCAAAAGAGCTGCTTCTGTCAGTGTCCAGACATCTCAGTGGTTCTGACATTGCATGACTTTTTTTCCTTTATTAAAAATATGGGTTTAAGAGACTTCTCTATAAACATAGAAAAAACAAATAATTTTAGCATGTTGACAATCTGTTAAAACCTACCTTTAAAAACCAGTTTTGTGACTCTGTGCTACATGTGAACATGGTAAATTTTCAGTTTAAAGATCACTGATTTGGGCAGGATTAATCAATCCTGATGCTTTTCATATTTGTACACTTTTGAAGCACTTTTCCATCACTAAAATGTATGTTTTCTGAGAAAAAAGATGCTCCTGTCTTCTTCCTTTATAAAAGTCCAGACAGAATGAGTCTCACTCTTATGAGGAATCTCAGTAAAGTTTGTAAAGAAAATGAGTGAATAAATCAATGAAAAGATTAATCATCAATCTTGAAGAATAAGATGATTGCTCTTGAAATTTATTCTTCATATGATGCCACAGTTTCCACTCAAGTACTGACATTATATTTCTTTATATATCAAATATGTTCCATGTGGCATTTCTCATGGGACAGTACAGCTAATAACTCACAAAAAGTGTCCATCAACTGGAGACTGGATAAAAAAGCTGTGGTTCTTCTACAGAATGGAGTATTACTCTGCCATAAAAAATGATAAGTTTGAATCATTTCTACTTAAATGGACATACCTTCAGGATATCCTCATAAGTGAAATAAATAGGGCACAGATAGGTACATATCGCATTTTTTCTCTGGTATGAGAAAATAAAGGTGTAAATGAGTCCTAGAATTGTATGTTATATATTGTGAAATAGAAAATGCTCAATGTAAAATAGGAAGAATGGGGAAAATGTTGAGATTGTAACAAAAAAGTAAGAAAACAAATTTTATGTATATGGGGGGGGCGGTAGGGTGGGTAGGGTTATGGGAAAAAATGAGAATTAAGTTGTGTCTTATACTGGTACAAATCCCCATTATGGAGTGCAATCATGATGTGTATATTTATTGTACCAATAAAGATTAAAAAATTTTTTTAAAAAGTTGTCAACATAAGTGAGCCCCTAATGATGTTCGAAATAGAGATGGGTTTTGCATTTCAAAAACTCTTACACATTTGCTAATACTCAATTTAAATTAATGTAAAAATAGTTAAAAACTTGATTAATTTTACGAACATCTGAGTAACAAAAATATTAAACTAATTGAACAACTAAAACAAATTCAAGAAGACAAAATTTTCTACTTATCTGAAAGGAAAGCAAAGTTTGTGTTGATAGTTCAATATTTCTCCCCTTATTTTCTTTTCATTCTCCTGAAGTTGATAGTTGCTTGTAGGACATGTTTCCTGTTTCTTTAATATGATTTTAGGCCTTTTGTCTAAGGGTTATTTAACAACACAGATGGGATTACAAAAATCTGATTAATGCACCATCTCTGACGTATTTGATGCACAGGTTTCCTGTAGTTGACAATATAACTTTCCTGGCAGAGCCATTAGTTACTATGATGGAGGAGGACATTTCTTAAGATGTACAACTTTCAACATCCATTCAGGTGTTTGGTTTGATAATTTTTAACCAAGTCTCTAGTCTATGGAACATGGACCAGAAAATTCTACTCACACTGAAAATTCTAGTCACATAGTCACACTGAAAATTCTTCTCGATTAATTTAAAGAGAAAAGTAGTGAATGGTCATGAGTGTTGGTGACATTCTGTTTTATGGCAACATAAACATAGCTTCATTGAACACAAAGTCATGTCTTAGAAATGATGAGCAATAATCAAAGATGACAGACATGTGGTGAGATCAAAGTGTTGTAATGAGCCATAGGGCAATGTCATTCATGTACTGCAGTTATAATAATTGTTATTATTCATAGTAATTCTTACCTTACAATGAGTATCACTAAGGACTAAAGACCAAGGCTGTTACAGACATGGCATTTAATTTAAATACGAAAACAGCGAAGGTGCGAATATCATCTCTATCTCATAGGAAGGTGTTAAATAGTGTAACATGTTGGATTTGAATTTGATTTGAAATTTCTGAAAGTAGATTCAAGAGTGAGACTGACTGTGTTTAAACATAATCTCTTTCTCCTGTACACATGTCACCTCTGGGTCTTCTCCTAGAAAGAAACAAAATCAGACTAAGGAGATACTGAGCATGTACATCTGCTGTGGTTGAGAGAGAAATGAATGAATGGAATCCGTAATGGCCACGTTTTCTCCCCCAAATTAGGCTACTTCTATGGAAAACAGGACAAAGTATGTTAAATCAGATACTTCTGATCATCCCAGGACACACAGCTAGCATAAATCAGTGCATGATAAAGACCGCGTGGGAGGGAGGGGCCGCGGGCTGAAAGGAGCTCGGTAGACAGAGAGCTCTCAGGCAGTGTTCTGGCAGAAGTGGAAAGCAAACTGCCTGGAAATTCTTAGCAATTTACATTTCCATGTTTTTTTAACCAAGGCTAAAAATAGAACACAGTGCCTTTTCTTATAAACCATGTGCAAATGTGTGTGTGTGTGTGTGTGTGTGTGTGTGTGTGTGTGTGTGTGTGTGTGCTCTGCATGTCTGTGGCTCTGGAGACAGAGTCCAAGATCTTCTCACCCAGCTCCATCTCCATCTGCCTTTTAATTTTCTATTTAGGGAAGGCATCCCCACCGAGTCACTGAATTGCCCCAGCTGGGCTAGGTCTTGTGATCCTCCTGCTTCAGCCTCCCAGACTGCTAGGATTACAGGTGTGTCTATCCATGCTCTGCTTCAAAATTATTTTATATAAAATTATCTGAGAAGATTAAAACAGAAGATATGAATCAGATCGTCTGAATACATATGTTGTAAATGTCTTAAAATGGAAGAAATGCTATATAAGTGTGACATTGCTTTAAAACATGGAAACATTTTATATAAAACAAAGCTTTCTTTAAAAAACATAATAATTCAATTTACAAGTAAGTTGTCCTGGGTATGAAGTGGGGCATAAAGTGAAGACCATATAACTTTATTCTGTTTATCAATATATAATTATGAAGTAATTTACAATACTGCAGTTATTGATTTAACTTCACCCTTGTGCCTTCGAAGGATATTTATACTTCAGGAATGAAACTTAACTAAATTACTGGGTAAAAGTTGCCACTGAGCAATCCTAATTAGAAAGCAGACGTTGAAGAGATCAGGTTTTATCTCGGGGCTCACCTGATCCCCATGCGGTTGCCGTTTTAATAGAGTAATGTTGCTGGGCATAGCAATGGGGAATAGCGCCTATCGGTTCTACGGAGGCAACACTCACGACCAGCATATGCTCAGTACAAAAACATCCTGGATTTCCCCCGGAATGCTGGAAGGTGCATTTGCATGTATACACACACACACACACACACACACAAAAAAAAAAAAAAAAACAGATTGAGCATGAGTGAGAGGATTAGGTCAGAAGTTGTACAGAAGTATATTTACATAGGCTGACCTGAGATGTGCAACTCAATCTTTATGCAAGAGAAATGATATAAAAAGGAAGGAAAGAGAAAACAGAAGTGAAAGTGAGAAGGGACGAGGTGCCATTTTCTGTGGGCGTCTTTGGCATCTCCACCACCACAGGCCTCGTCGTCATAATTGTCATGCCCGTCTACATCGTCACCACCATCATCCAATACTTGTTAGAGCTTCTCAGGAATTTCTCAGTAGTCTGGCTGGGTTTAACAAGCAACTCATGCATTTTAAATGAATTACTCTTATTCTAGTTGTCATATATTTAATGAAGTTAAACATTTTAAAATAATCCAATCACAAACATATACATACATAAGTATGTAATATTAAAATGCATATCTATATGTATATATGTATATATCTATGTATATCTATATCTATATATATCTACTATATATCTACTATATCTATATATTACTATATATATCTACATATATAGATATCTATATCTATCTACTATATATATCTATATATAGATATCTATATATAGTAATATATAGATATATTATATATATCTATATATTATATATATAATATATATATCTATATATATTACTATATATAGATATCTATATGTATAGATATCTATATATCTATAGATATCTATAGATATATAGATATATATAGTAAGATAGATATAGATATACATAGTAGTGATGTATTATTAAGAGATATGTACATTTTCATGCCATTAACCTTACCATTTTGACTTTAGATTTCAGAATTCTTCATATACATCTTTGGGCCACATGTCTTAAGAATTTATAATTTGATGCAGTCAATTATAAAGACCTAGGGAATTGCAAACATCATTTACCCACAGTAACTAGAAAGAGTAGAGCTCTTGTGAATGTGGACTTTGTACACTGGGGTTTTTCTCTCCTGTACACACTCACAGCAGGACCCCAGCAATAGCCCGTACTCAGGAAGGGGTAATCTGGTATGCAAAGCCTGGTGGTCCTATGTAGGCAATTCCTTTAAATTGTGCCCAAGAAGACATATTGTACCAAGCTCTGAGTCCTGAAAAATTTTCTCCAAAAAAAAAAAAAAAATCACTGAAACTTCATTTTCACTCTGACATGGAAGTTGTCACTTTGGCTGAAATTCAAACTGGGCTTCAGCAGCTCTTCTTGATCCCACTGGAGAACTGAGGTCCAGGTTGAACTCTTTCTCTTCTGAAAACTAGAGGGAGACTTGATACAGTAACTCACAGGTTACAGCGCTGAGAAGCTGGTGGAGCCAACAACCAGTACAACAGCTTGAACGGCAGTGAAGATGAGAACTCTTTCACTGATGCGTGTCTCCAGCTTGTGACTCGGTAGCACTGTGCCTGCCTGGAACACAGGAGGCCTGGGGTTTAATACCTAGTGCGCCTTACCACCACCACCACTGTGGAAACAGAAGAACTGCTAAAATATGGACGAGCTTGACAGCTAAGCAAGCACAAGGATCCCTTTATGAGAGGGACCCACACTTCCATCTGCCATGACTCTGCTCTCCAGAACCTCTGCCAGATTCTGAAAGTACTGATCTTAGCAAAACCACATCAGGAATGGAGAAATCTCACTTTTTCCAGGGAGAAAAGTATCTATCACATCAAGGAACTAAAGAAAAAACATGATTCACAGAGGGCTATTAGAGCAGTAAAACTATTCTGTGAGATGCTGTACTGGTGAACACATCATGTTCATGCATTCACAAAATCTATAACACTGGAAAACACTAAGTGTGAACTCTGATGTTAATTATAGATAGGGAGGTCATGTAAGCATAATGCATCAATATCAGTTTGTGAGTTTTAACAACTATACCACATGAAAAGATGTTGATAGAGAAAAACTACAGAAGAGATGATATATACAGGAATTTCTGTACTGTTGGCTCAGATTCCCGGAAATCTAAAACCCCTATGAGCTGGGTGTAGTGGTGCATGCCTGTAATCTCATCATGGGAAGGCTGAGTCAGGAGGATCGTGTGAGTTCCAGTCCAGCACGTACTAAGTAAACAGAGCCTGTTTCAAACCACAAAAACAGCAGCAGCAACAACAAACAAAACAAAACAAAATCTTCTGAAATAGTGTATTGATTTTTAAAACTATTAACTATTTGTTTGACACTGTAACCAGATGGAGACTTTTCAACAAAAATTCCGTGCACTGCTTTCCTCTTGCTCTCCAAAAAGTGCAGCCTTTCCTCTATCCATCCATGGATCCATCCACAGGCTCCACAACCAGGCATGGTGAATACTTTAAAATAGTATCCAGGACAACGCTGCAGCCTGTTCTCTTGTCATCTGTACAAGGAGCATCACGCCGTCTTCAGTACAGACCCACTGTTGCCACAGGCAGTGCTGAGTGCATATTAGTAACTGGCATGGAAATAATAAACGGTAGCTGACGTTTAGTTCCAACAGGGCTCTGGTGACTTTAAAGATGGGAAGCTAAGTTCAAGACTGAAATTATTAGTGTAAAGCAGGGGGATCATCACTTGTAGAGCCCATGAGCTATGACAGACCATGACTGTAAGGCATTTGCAAGACCCAAGTCTTATGCCCCAAATGAAGACAGGCTTTATAAAGGTCTGATCCAAAAGCCAACTAACAGACAGAAGACTCTCCCTGACATTCTCTGTTCCTCACATTTCTCTCATCTTTGAGGCAGCTGGAATCATAAGGAAGGTAAGATTGCAAAGTGACTGCACAAGGGGCTCTTTTAAGTCCTCTCAGGAAGTTTTGTGCACTTCCAGGCTGCTTTCAAACGGCTGCTTCTATTTTACTCAGATCATGAGAGGTCACAGCAGAGTTCATTTCTATCTCAATCTGACATCCTAGAGCCCCACACTGCCCTCTAGGTGGTCAGGTATGTGTTGAGACATAGAAAGAAGGATTGTTTTATGGCAGATTATAAATTTCAAATGCCTTCCTTGAAATACATGTTGATAATTGAGTGATTCAGTGACCTATAGTGAGAGCAGGGGTAGAATCAGGTCTTAGGTAGCGGCCATTGCTTTAATATTTTAAGCACTGCTCCAGTGTTAATAAATGATTGGAGGTTAATTTTTAGTAGGATATTCAAATTCATGATCAAAGATAGCCCTAGATACTTATCTGTAGAACTCTGTTTTGTGGAGAACCGGTGGACTTGGTCAAAGCCAAGACTCCTGGCCAATGTGTGTCTTGCTCATTGTTTAGCTCTTTACTGAAATGAGACATCCCAGGAAACAGTCATTAGATGTGCTTCCTGTTATCCACTCTCCAGCACTGGTACAAGTGTCTGTCACCCCACTTTATTGTTCCCCACCATCTGTACATTCTTAAAATATCATTATGCATTTATTTGTTCAAAGAGTGACACTCAGTGATATCTGCTGATGAGTTAATTGAAGAAATAAATAACATTACCCGTGTAAGAGAAAATACATCCCTCTCAGTGTAAGACTCGTACAATGAGAACCTATCTTCCCTGAGAACCTGGTCTAGTCCTTCTCTCTGCTTCCAGTTTACTGAATGGAGTTTTTAAAATTTACACATTGTCATTAGCTAGCACATAGCAGAACTAAAGTATCCTTCCTATACATGTCAGGGAAAACAATGGACATGTAAAAAAAATCCAAGAAGTACTGACAGACCAGGATAGTTTTTTTCCTTGAGTATTTCAAGAATGAAATCAGTAATAAAATGAAGCTAAGGGTATTTACCAATTATGATCCATTCAGGCAAGAGAAGATGTGGTGTCGATAAGTTAATACAATAAAATACAATCCAGCTTGATGTAAAGGTTATAGTGGTTGATATATGAATGCAACAAGCTACTATTATTGGAAATTGAGTTTCTTAAAATTAAAACAAAAAGGTTTGGGATATTAGTAATATTTGTTGTCGATAGTAAGCAGATAAAAGTTTCATAATGACATATTAGTCCCAAATTTTCTTTTTCTAAATGACCGATGCATCATATCGTGAAAAATTATTCTTTATGATTAACTATTGCAGAAGCATTTTATCTGAAATCATTTGCTATTATTTAATATGAAACCCCTCGGATACTATAAGGAAAAGTCTGACAACAGCAGGGGAATTTTGAAAGATTATTTTCAATATTTGGCATAGAAGTCTGCAGTGGTTCTTGTGGCTCTGTGCCCTCAAAATTGAATTTTAAAACAGGTAAATTTGAATCTTCTTATATTGCCTTAATAGTAATTAGCATTTATGTAGTGCTTTTATAGCTCTGGTTTTATTAGGCTCCAGGTTTATCTTTTGTAATTTTCCGATTGCTTTTCATCCCCCCAAAATACCATAGTGATTAGTTTGAGGAAAGTATCCTAACTTGTATTAATCTCCAGAGGTAATGGGAGGTATTTTTGCCTTTGCAATCAGCCAGGGTATGGGTCTGTGTGAAGGCTGGAGACGGGGTGTAAAGGGCAGTTAGAGTGCATATGGAACAAAGAAAACAGCTGAGGTAGAAATTAGTGCATTTTCTTGGTAGATGTTAAAGGCATAAGAGCAAATGAATTGTGGATAATAGTATGCAATTAGTGGAGAAGAAGACTTAAAGATATCATTAATAAATAGTATTGTAGTGGTAAACATATAAGCATAGCACAGCAAATGTTCATATTTCCTACAGAGAAATCTCATTTCAGGGATATGGCTAAATGCTGCATCCAATCTTTTTTTTTCTGAATAACAATAACAAAGGATGAAAAACATTATTTTTCAAACATGTGGAGGAACAAGATATTTCAGCCTCACTTCTCCCTATGCCTCTCCTGAAATAGAAATATATCCTCTGGGAATGATTCAAGATTATTATGTAAGAACTTGGAAAGGTGGAAAGAAGTCAGAGTGTCCGGGACTTGAGAAGAGGCATCGAAGTGACTTGCTAGAATTCCTGTGTTTCTCCCACACAGGGCAACCTGGACCTGCCCGTGGCGGTGACTGCTCAGACCTCTGTCTGGCTGAAGGATTGGGACAGCAACAGGCAGAAGATACCTTCCAGGGAGCCCTGTCCTTGTGCGGTGCATGAGGTCGTGAAGTCCTGACACCAACAATAGAGGCCCTTCTTGCAGAGACCCAAAGCAGAAGCATCAGTGTGCATGGCCCCATACCTGGCATGGTGGCAGCTCTCACTCATCACACATCAGTGCCAGCAAGGTCTTGTCCTGTTTCCAGGGAAGCTGTGGCACAACCTTCCAGGAAAGCATCAGTGATGTCAGCCAGATGTCGTTCAGTGACATGGGTGTCACTTGCAAGAGGAGCCAGGTGGACAAACTCAACAGGAACAGTTTCAAGGGCTCAAAAAATTCTCATCATTGCTACAATTCATACAAGTACCTCAGAAATTATGTGCTAAACCCCTGCCATCTGAAACAAATTTAAATAAAATTATGATTCTTTTAAATGAATATTTATTATGTCCTACTTATATACAAATAGAATCATTCCATCCATCAAGGACTATGAAAAACACAACTTAAAAGAGGAAACATATTAGCCAACTTATATATTAGCCAACGTTAAGTTGGCTAATTGCTTTGATTTATCTGATGGTATTTAATAGTACCAATTCTTTTTAAGCAAATAAAAACTTCCCTGGAAATCTCAGGAAAGAAATAAAAGGTATAATAATTATCCAAGTAGAAATTACAATTTGGAATAGAATAATTGGAATCAAATACTCCCTCGCTGGGGTAAGTAGTAGAGATGACAGAGACAGAACCTGTGAACCCAGGGCCATATCAGCACTTTATTCAATATACACACAGAGAAGAAAAGAGACTGAGAAACAATGAAAGGAACAGAGACATGGGCGATTGTGGAAAACTAAAAGACATGCTCACATGTATACACCTGAGACCCGGAAGATTGGAAGACTGGCGAAAATGTATCAAAGGAAATATGATGGAGTATTTTCACATTTGATGACAGATGTAATCCTGCGGTTTCAAGAAGCTGAGTGAACAGCAAATAAATTAACTTTTCAAAAGCACCACGTCACGATGAAATTATAATGAACCACTAATGTGAGATTCAAAGACAATAACCTAATTTTAAAACAGCCAGAGAGAAATGGCACAGGGAACACTTCCTATAGCACTAAATTTCTCATCTGGAACTATGGAAGCCAGAGGCAAGGCTAGTGAACTTTCCAAATGGGAGAAAAAGAAAAAGTTCAATTCACACCCTTCTTGTCTGTGAAGGTGTCCTTGAAACCTCCAGGGAAACTAAAGACATTCTCAGAAGAAGGGAAACCAAGGAGGTTTGTTAGCAGCCCACCAGCTCTCTAAAAATTGTTAAAGGAAGTGTTCAAAACAGGAAAGGAAGACGGAAGGCAGCTGAGGCTTTAAGAGGGACAGATGAATACAACAGGTGAATGCAGCAGAGTACGCTTTACTCTATATTTTAAGAGTACATTTTATATTTGAAACAAAAAAATCATAACCTTATTTGATGTTATGTCCATAGAGGAAATATTTAAGATTAAATTTATAAAGTGAGAATTAAAAATAGATGCAAGTGGAAATAAATTTTTCTATACTTTGATCCAAGTGGTAAAACTCTGATGGTGGTGAGTTGTCATAAGTGGCTAAATATGATATTATAGCTGTGATGATTTATATGTGTATATCATAAAAACTACAGCAAATTCTAACAACAATTCAGGAAGATACACTCGAGAACATTATAAAGAGAAAAAAATTCTAAACAACTGTTTAAAGAACTCACCTGGATAAGGACAAGTGATTGGAAGAAGAAGGAGCAGAAAGAACAGATAGAAACTAAATGATGGATTTAATCTGTAAAGAACCAACAATCACTTTGCATCCAGATGATATAAGTACACCAATTAAAACACAGATGTTTACAAAGTGACTTTTAGAAAAAGCATGAACCAAACACATTTTGTGTAAAAGAAACTAACATTAAACAACAAAACATAAGCAGATTTGAAATAGACAATAAGAAAGATGTACTATGCAAATATTACTTTAAAAGTAGATGGAGAAGTTGTGGCTGTATTAATTTCATAAAATCAGATTTCAGAGCAAGAAAAACTACTAGAGAATAATTAAAATATTACACAGTCATAAAAGGGCAACCAGTAAAGAGATAGTGTTATCATAAATGTATATGTTCCAAACAATGGATCTTGAAATTAAATTACCCAAATAAATAAGACTAAAAGGAAAAATAGGTAAATCCAAACATATGGTTGGGAATCCCAACATTCCAAGACCATTATACTTGTGTGACAAATTATACCAGTACTGGACACATCACTATAAACCAACAGAATCAAATCAACCTTTATGGAACACATGATCTCTCAACAAATGTTTTCTCAGGAGTCCATTGAATATTCACCAAGATATACCATATCCTGGGTCATAAAACAACTCAAGACATGATTCATAAAATTACTATCTTTCAGAACATAATTAAAAATGTATTAAGATAGTAGAAAGATAAAGTGTAACATAAATGTAAAAGTGCACTAGTATATATTGAATAGTTTAAAGAGAAAATTTCGAAGAAAAATTTAAAATGAAAATAACTATAAGAAAATTAAAATATGCCAGAAGTACAGTTAAGGCAGTGCTGAGAAAGAAACGTAAAGCATTAAATACTTTTGTTAGAAAACAAGTGTGATCTCAAATAAATAATCTAAATCTTCACCTTAAGAAATAAGCAAAGAAAGAGAAGAGTAAATCAAGTATATAATAAAGATAAGAGCAGAAATAAATTGGAACATGAAAATAACAGAACATTTTTTCTCCAAAGAATTCATCACTAATTAATTAATTAATTGAAATACTGAAAAAATTAAAAGGAGGAAGCCTCAAACTCTCACTATTAATACTAGATCAAATCATATAGCAAATCTGCCAAGAGGAGAATAAAGAATACTTCCATCAAATTTATGCTAGTAAATCCCATACCTTAAAGAAGTGGGAAATTCCACATACTAAATTCAGTCAAGAATAGAGAGATTACCAGAATAATTTTATAACTATAATAAAAGTTGAATTTATAATTTAAAATTTTCAAAAGAGATATCTATAAGTCCTGATGGCTTTAGTAGAAATTCTGACATAAAACAGACAAACAAACAAAAAAACTGGTGCTAGGTTTACTTTCAGAAAATAAGAAGAATTTAGATTATAATGTTAAACTACCCAGATATCAGAAACCAGAAAAGAGAGAGAAGCAAGGAGGAAGAGATGGGGGAAAGCAAGAAGGAAGAGAAATGAAGATACCAAAGGAAGAACATAAGAGGGAGACAGGGAAGAAAAGCACAATTATAACAGTATTTCTCGTGAGCTGAGTTGCAGTTCTCAAAAAATTCTGCACTCAAACTCTAGCAATACCCCAAGAAATAATATTATTCTTCCACAAAATAAGATCTATTCATGTGGTAACAGCCAAAGTTCTAGTGCCATAAACACACAGGCTGTGAGACAAAGTGTGGGAGACAAGGTAAGAGGACACAGCCCGAACTCTTGTGGAAAACTCCAGTCTACTGTGAGTAGCACAGCATAAGAATAGGCGAACAACAAAACTGGAAGCTTGAGAAAAAGGCTGAGCCTGGGCTCAACTCTTGCTATTCTGAGCAATAGCAATAGAGGCCAAATAGCACAGCAGCAGAAGGGGCCAGTACCCGGAGCTCATCTAACCCTTATCTGGTACCAAGCCTTCACACCCATAATCCTATCATGCATAAAACAGGGCAGTCCCAAACCTTGACATCCAAACTTGGAGCATACATAAAACAGGGAGGTTGTCCACAATAATCCCTGTAGTTGAAGATCTTGTAAGGCACAGCAGACATCCTTAAATCTGAATAAGTAAATCTGAGTAAGTAAATCTTAAGGCTAATAATCTTAGTGCAGAAATCTTTACAGTTTAAATCCTGCAGGGTTGGGGTGATGTCTACAATAATCCCAGTAGTTGATCCCAAAAGGCAGGGCAGACATCTGTAAATCCAAGTAAGTAAATTGTTTGTCTGAGTAACTAGTCCACAGTTCCTGACAAAAGTAATGTCATTTAGCTCAGTGGTTCCGGCATCTGCCTTGCAAGCACAAGATCCCAAGTTCAATGCCAGGTACCACATATCACAATGAGGAGTTTGGTGGTTCATACCTACAATCCCATCTCTCAGGAGGCAGAGACAGGAGGATTTGCTGTGAGTTCAATAATAACCTGAGCTCAGGGCCAGTCTGAACTACAAAGCAAACCCTGTCTAAACAATAATAATAATAATAATAATAATAATAATAATACCTAATGTTATTAATTTTCTGGGTGATCATTTTTATATAAAAAGAGGTTAGAGATTCTCCTATTAGACAAATCTAGAGAATGGAGATTGGTAGCTCTTTGAAGTCATAATCAAAGGTAACAGAAAGGTTATTTTTAATTTTATTTCTGAAGTTCTACTAATTGTATGTCAGAGACGTATCTCTCTTATAATAGAATATGTTATCTAAATTATCAACAATTCTAGTCTTTCCTTCCAGAGCAAAATTTGAAACTTGAATCAATACTTTTAAATTATATTCCAGCAGCATACAAATTAGCTCCACCTGACATTAGTTGACTTGATCAATTTTAATCTTCTTGTAATTAAAAGGTTGAATTTTTAAAAGTATATAAACAAATTCATGGAGTACAGGTTAATATTTAACATTTTAGTTGGCTGTTTTACCAAATGCATATTAACAGAGTATCGCCTTGTCTAAAACATTTGAAAGAACCAGTATCATTTTTAAACCTTTGTATTAGGCAACAACAAATAGTCCATTAGTATGATTTTTATTTCTTTTCAAGTTCTTTATGGAAATCCTTAGTGGTTTCAAAATAGTATATTCAGTAGGACTCAACCTAAAACAATGAATCATTCTTAATAATTTTTAATAAATATAAAATAAACAATGTATCTTTACTTTGGTGGCCATACCTTAGAGATACATATATTAAATGAAGCATTTCAGTCAGTTTTAAAGTTTTTATTTGTGTATTTGTTGAGGTTTCTAAACTCTGTACATTATAGTAGTAAAATAAACTGATATTCATTTTTGAATTATATAACAATTGTGCTTCAGATTAAGAAAATTAAGTAAGACAACATCTTGTCCTAATAAATTTCCAAATCTGTCTATCAATTGGTCTTAGGCTGATAATATTTTCTAATTATAAAGCTATAGATATCAAAATATTAACTTTCTAAGTCATATTACATATCGTCTGCTGCAATACATTACATATATGTGATACTACATATATACTACATATATATATACTATATGTATACTACATATATATATACTACATATATATATATCTTATACTATAATTTCTATAGACAATATGTAATATATGATTATTTATATAAATGTTATACATATGTTTTGCATATGCATTAAACTATATCTTCTCATTTTAATGTGAACATTTAAAATGTTTCTCTTATATTTCTTTTTCTTTTTTTTCCTTTTCTCTTTTGATATAGGGAGGGTCTTTGTAGTTCAAGCTTGCTCTGAGTTCAGCCTCCAACTCACATCACAGCAATCCTCCTGCCGCTGCCTCTGCCTCTGCCTCCGAAGTGCTGGGATTACAGGCATGAGCCATCATGCCTGGCACTGTGGTATGTGGTGCTGATTGCTGCTGGGCATGAGTCTCCATGTCCAGTATTGTATGTGGTTAGCAGGAGATCAAACCCAGGCCCTTGCACTTGCAAGGCAGGTGCCGGAACCACTGAGCTAAATCCCCAGCCCTCTCTTATTATATTTCTTTTGAAATTTAGTGTATCATAGGTCACTGAGATACAAAAATAGCAGATAAAATTTCTTGCTCTATATAATTGGATTCTGTTTATTTTCTCCGTAGGTAAAATAGTTTTTCTTTTAAGGGTTTTTGTTTGTTTGTTTGGTTGGTTTGGTTTGGTTTGTTTGAGACAGGGTCTCACTTTGCAGTTCAGGCTGGTTTTGAACTCAGCAACCCTCCTGCCTCTGCCTCCCAAGTGCTGGGATTACAAGCATGAGCCACCACACCTGGCACTGTGGGATGTGGTTCTAATTGCTTGTGGGCATGAGTCTCCTGCCAGGCTTTGTTGTATGTGGTTACCTGGAATTGAACCTGAGCCCATGTATTTACAAGGCAGGTGTCAGAACCACTGAGCTAAATCCCTGGCCCAATAGTTTTTCTTCTTTATGGTCATTTCCTAAAAGACTCAAAATACAAATTACAAACATATTTGTAGTTGATGTGATCACTTTACACTTTCAAAAGCAAAATATATAAAACATGAAATGATTCAAATAGGAAGAATTCATATTTAATTTCTTTAGCAATTTCTATTCAGTCACTCATTTGGTAAACATACACTGTGCATTACTCAGTTTTTGTAAAGCAAAAATATTAGCTAAGTTTTCTGATTTGTTCATGGCCTGAGCTGAGCCAGTTTTGTAGATATTCCTATAAGAAACTAATGTAGTAGCAAAATATACAGAGAACAATATTCTGTGACATGTACAGTGTACTATTATGATATACAGAAAAGCAGGAAGGTAACAAAAAGTTCAATCCTTTACCTAGACATTACATACTTTTTGTAATAAGTTAGTTCATTATTATTGCTGTTGGCAGTTTTTACATTAATTTCAATCTTGTGTGCACTCCTCATTTATTTAATTTGGCACTACATTTTCAAATGCAAATAGTATTTCTCTGGAAATTACTTGATGATTTTTTCCCGTATGTAGATCTTCTAGTCCTGTTGCATCGACCTGAGATGCTGGTTGGACAGACACTGGGAATGCAGCTCTCAGGTGACAGCTAATAGTAGTCAGTGTAAAACTCCAGACTCCTTAGTGGCTGGGTGACTCCAAAATGCAAGTCTTGGGTCTCACATGGATTTCCAGAGAACCCCACATGTGAGCTCTGGTCCCCATGGCACTCTGGATGGGTCCATTCCCCGTATCACTCCCTAGACTCTCTGTGATGACTCCTGCATGCCCAGGACTTACATTAATCCTTGGCTTGGGACTCATTTCAGGAAGAATTCAAGCTAAGGCAAAATTTCAGAAACAGAGATATTAAAATCCAAAAATCTTTAGATTTAGTAAATTATATATTTGTGAATATCACAAATGTAGGATTACTGGATTATATTACTTTATGTAAGATTTCAATCATCTCAAAAATTACACGTAAAAGGTCAATGTATTTTTTAAAATTTGAGTAAAGATGTATCCTGTACAGGTACAAATTCTCAGTGATGACTATGATCATAATGTGTACTAAAAATGTACCAGTAAAACTCAATGAGGGAAAAAAATATCAGTGTAGATAGATCCAGGCAGCAGGGAGGCATTCCAGGAAGCAAAAGCAAAATATAAATAAAAATCCTCATAGGATCAACATCTTACTGTCCCCATTGGGAAGAACACGCATCATACAGTTTTGCTCAACCCCCCAGAAAGATATTGTTATGCCATAAATAAAGCAGTTACTGTGTGAAGAACTTATATTTCTCCAAAGTATGACAACTGCTTTTCCCAAAATGTACTTCCAAAGGTTATGAGAGAGGCCAGGACTGATGGTTCAAAAGATTATTCACTTCTTCCTCTGATATGTGTGTTCTGTTAACGTTTGCCACTAAGCATTATTTTATTTAATTATTAAGTTTGTCTGGGTTTCTCCCTGAGAATAATTTGTTCCTTCCTAAAAAAAAAACAAAAACAAAAACAAAACAAAAACCCTTCCCCCTCTATCCCATATGAGCCAGTGAAATAACTTTTCCTAAGCGGACAAAAGCCTTTCATCTTCATCTAAAAATTTATGCTTAACTTAATTCATCAAATAAACAAAAGGTTTATGTTAATGATGAAGAAATAACCAAAAGAATATTAGATAATTTTGCTTGGTGGGAAAACAATTCTTTTGGGGTGTGCATGTTCCAATATTTTCTAGAACTTTCCACCATTTAGATCAATCATTATAAAGAAATTGTCTCATACTTGAGATTCTGTGAGATGTAAACAATTTAACAAAATTTATAAAAACATTGGAATCAAGTTTTAATTGTTTGTCATTGGCTCATAGAGTAGGGGATCAGGGAGGATGAAGATGATGAGGTTGGTTGGCCGTTTTTTGCAAAAGCCCCTCCACGAATGTAAACATCTGGATTAGATGTTGCATTTTCTGGGTTCCTTTCCTTGGCCTCCTTCCTCTGATCAGTTTTGTATTAGACCTTTATGTTTTCATTATAACCTGGCAGCAAGAGCTCCCTTAAATAGAAAGAGTGAATGAAGGCAATTTTTTCCATTAACAATATATTTCCCTTTGGGGTCTCCGGCGCATTATTGTTCTTTTTTCAAGGAGCAAAAAAAAAAAAACCCAAGAAAACTATCTTCAGTTGGGAAGCATTATTACAGATCCTATCTGAAGGCCTTAGTTTGGTTTTCTTCTTTCAAAAACATCTTAAAATATTCTTGTAAATGAGTACAATTTGGAGAAATTATCCATATACACATGAGCAACATTGTGATAAAAGTGTACCGCTTTAAATTGCCTATTTCTCCAAGTAGTTGATATGGAAAATCTAGAAGCACTGAAGTTTCACAGCAAGGTAAATATGTTGCTTAAACATACTTTTGGACTAATGGTATTATTTCTTGGGAACCATATTATATAAAAGCCAGGTGTATCTATTTTATGAATCGTTTTGTGATTTGTAATGGGTTAAGAGACATCTGTATGGATAGTGGCAGATGCACACAGAGACATAAACAGGTATAAAATAATGTCATGACTACTTTACAGATACATGTGGCATATTTTAAAATTACCTATGAAAGGCATAAAGGTAATATGTGGAAAAACTATCCCTCTTTTTTAAATCAGATACTCAAACTGCATCGGTGCCACCCAGTGGAATGAGGGCCTCGGCGGATACCCGAGCGCCGTCCACAATGTCCCCAGGGAAGCTGCGGCGCTGCTCTGACGCCGTTTACCAAGGGGCAGCAAAAGAGGAGCGAAGGCTGAGATCTCGCAGACCCATCTGCACGGGTCTTCTCCTCTTCCACGCTCAACTAGCTGTGAGAACACGCTAGAGTAACTTTCCGCTGTAATCCATTCCATCCAATCATTATTATACAACCAAGATGAGGCGTATGAAAAGAGCGTATTGCAAGTCAGTATTACGCACAGCTTCTATTTCTGCTAGAAAAGAGTACAATAACCTGCAGTACATTTCTAACTAGAACGGTCCCATTTTGCAAAGGGAAATGCTAGAACAACTTTTCTGCGCAACAGTTTAAACTCAAAAGCGACCAAGAGTCTTAGAAACGCGTTAAGCACACTGAACGGGAAGGAGGCAAGAGGAGACCCATTGCGGCTGGGGCGGATGGAGGTACGTGGGGAGCCGGCTACGGTCTAGGAAGGCAGAGATTTCTTTCTCCTCGTTTTTATGTACATTTAAAATTCTCCTGGCAGCTCTTCCGCTGGATTACCTAGTGGGATGGAGGAGCAGAGAGAAAAGGAGTCCTGGAGCAGCTCTCAATAGCACATTTAGTTTAAAAGGAAAAGTTACCAATGGAAGTCACTTACAAACTGGTGCTTTAGTTCCACACTTCCTGAGAATTCTATAAAACTGAAAACCTTAACGATTTAAGGGAAAGGTCCTCTGTGTCTTCTGGGGTTCTCCGAGGTCCTGGCTCCGGCCCGGCCTTTTCCGACGCGGACACCCCCGAGGGGCCAGGTCTGCACGCTCATCCATGGACAGACAGCCTCCAGTCACAGAGGAAAATGTTCAAAAATAAACACATTCCGGGGAGGGTTACTTAATGGCTTTCCATGGATTTCAAATCACTTTCCAACTATGTTGGGGGAAAAAAAAATTCTGATAATTTATGTTACCCAGATGTTAAGAAATCCAACAGCTTTCACTACTCATAAATTTAACAGCATTAAGCACCTGCTGACTGTGAGCAGCAACTCCTGCCAAGAAGGACGGTAGGAGGATTGGATACGCTAATCGGCTCCTTCCCTCGCATCCAGGCGGAGTTGGAGTCGGTCTCGCTGGTCCTCAGGCTCGCCCCCGCCGCCTCCTCCTGCAGAGACCCGAGGCTGCCCCGCAGAGCTGCCCAGACCCACGGGGCGGCTCCACCGAGGCAGCAGGAGCTGGGACCCGCGATTTCTAAAACGCAAGGAAGCCAAGCTGTTAGCCAGATTAGTAATAAGGGAGGCATCACAACGAGTTTAGAATAACAAAGACTTTGAACGCAGGATTAAAATTATGAAGGAAATTATAATCTTTCCTAATGGCTGAGAGCCCTACCACCCGTCTTTAAATACAGGCGAAACTTCCTAAACTTTTTAGTCTAGCTTTGTTTTGTCCCCTCTGACAACCCTCAATAGGTGCTGTACGATTTAGGCAGATTGTTGACTGGTTTTTGTTGTTGTTGTTGTTGTTGTTGTTGTTGTTGTTTTCTGGAGGTGAATTAAAACCAGGGCCTTCTCTGTTTTTATTTTGAGGTAAGATCTCACTCAGCTGTTAAGTTGAACAGACTGAGCTCAAGGCAGGAATCCTCCTGACTCAGCCTCCCAGAGTGCTCGGATTGCGAGTGTGCTCCACCACGCCTGGTTGAAGCTGTTTGTTTTTATTTTCCATTTGGTTTCTCTGTTGATGATGTGGGGTGGAGGCAATAGAGGAATCTGGAAAGCGCTGCATCCTACACATATGACAGACCAGGAATAACTCTAGCTGTCTTGGAAATTTAGAATTGGACTAAATTCACAGTGAAGAAATTGTAGATCTGGTATAGTTCAGAATAGTCTGCAGAATTTTCATTCATGTTACTGCCAGGTGAACCAAAGCTTTCCTCCAATACTCTGATGATTAAATTTGTTTCACTATCTCTTATACATTATGTTATGTGAACGTTCAGAATTTTATCCACAGAGATGAGAGAAGATGACTGGAGGCCACCCCCTTCCTGTTCCGTCTCAGAACCCCGCGGCAGGATGGATCTGTTCTCAACGGTAAAGCGCATATTATTCCCTCCGGGTTTCGACCCGCGGGTCCTACAGTGGCCAGGAGTGCATAGTATGAAGGGCACGACCTGCATTCTCCCGTTCCCCAACCTCCGCCACCTCACTGCATCTCCTTTGTTGCCATCAGCCTGCACACTCGTACGGAGCGCTGCGTAGGCCTTCCGCTCTCGCCCTTGTAGTTTTGTTCGTCCCGTCGGTGTGAAGAGGGCTTTTCCTCTTGCTGGCCGCTCATGATTCCGAGCTCGCCTCCTCTTCTTGATGAGTTCCACCTGCTACTTGATCAATTCCCCCTTCACACCCAGAGGAAGAGCTTGACTCCTGCTTCTCATGTGTTTAAGTCTGCAATTTGAAAATATTTGCTCTTCTGACCCTGCAGAGTCCAACCCTTCGCCGTGTGGCTCCACTTGCCCTATCACACGGAGTACAGTGTGCCAGGTCCCTGCTGGTCGTGCCGAGGAATGGTGGCAACAAGTCAAGGTGGCTTCTTTCTAATACCTACTTGGAAGAACATAAGGAAACACAACTGTTTGGAGAGGAGAGATTGGAGATCAAAGCTACGGCCTGCACGTGCTGGGTGGGCATGGTGCCAGTTGGACCTGAGGTCTGTTAATTATCACTGGGGTTCAGTGGGATCTCTTCACACACGTGCAGAGCATCACTCACCAAATTCAATCTGTTCCCAAACTGGCCCCTCACTTACCCTCTGCCCAAACTCCATCACCTCTGCTTTCAGGTCAGCGTATTTAGCTTGAATATCTGAGAAAGAACGTGTGATGCTTGCTTTCTGTGTCTGGCTTATTTCCCTTAACATGATGCTTTTTATTTCCATCCATTGTGCTGCGATTCACAAGGTTACTCTAGTTTAAAAAAAATACACAGGCACTGAGATAATAAGAAAGAAGAATATGGAATACTTTTTTTTTTTTTAGGTTTTTTGAGACAGGGTCTCGCTTTGTGGTTCAGGCTGGCCCTCAGCTCAGCCTCAAACTCACATCACAGCAATCCTCCTGCCTCTGCCTCCCGAGTGCTGGGACTACAGGCGTGAGCCACCACGCCTGGCACTGTGGTATGTGGCACTGGTTGCTGCTGGGCGTGAGTTTCCATGCCCAGTATGGTATGTGGTTACCGGGGAATCGAACCCGGGCCCTTGCGCTTGCAAGACAGGCGCCAGAACTACTGAGCTAACTCCCCGGCCCCCGAATATGGAATACTTTTTAAGGAGAAAACAGACTGATTTTCCTCTGAGACATAGCCAATCTTTTCATCTCTCATAATGGCTATTATGTTCAAAAGCTTACAGTGTACTGAGTACTATGCCATTGATTTGCATGTGCTGTATTTATGCTGGAATTTATTTATTTATCTAATCCTGAAACTGAGACCAAGATGAAAGGGTCACTTGACTAACTAGGAAACGCAGGTGAATTGGCATCAGAACCCAGTCTGCTGTTTGTGGAACTGGGACCTTTAATGGTGCTACTTTGTGAAAAGGATGACAGCACTCATATTTACTGAAACACTCCCTTTTACCTAATCCATTTCTTCACAGATGCAACTTTGATGATTTGCAATGGAGTAATATAGCAACATTTATTCCAAGTATTGCTCTTCAGTGTAATGAGATACAGGAGCCTGTGCTGGCAAATGTTGTTATATAATGTGCTTTTTGGTAGAAGATGCTATATAAATTATCGTCATTAATCATTCATGGAAAAATAAGCAGTGAGTGGGTGAAGTTTTTGAGGAAATATTATCTTAGGTTATTAAAATGGAAGTAGATTTGTAAGCACAGGAGATATACTCATGAGGGAGAAAAGTATAAACTTAAGCAACCAATGAAACCCAAGTTAAAGGAGTACTACTGTCAAACCCCAGACAAGAACTAAGTATTTCATCCTAAGTGGAAGATGTCAAAGTATAAATCTGAAGGATAATGTTAAGAAGAGGTTTATCAAAAATGATCAGGCAGGGTCAGGGATTTAGCTCAGTGTTTTTGGTGCCTGCCTTGCAAGCACAAAGTCCCTAATTCGATCCCTGGCAACCACATACAACAATGATAGGCATGGAGACTCACGCCCATGAGCAATCAGTAGCACATACCACAGTGCTGGGCATGGTGGCTCATACATGTAGGCCTAGCGCTCTGCAGGCAGAGGCAGGAGGCATGCTGTGAGTTCAGGTTTCACCTGGGACACATAGTGAGTTCAGAGCCAGCCTGAACTACAAAGCATGCCCCTCTCTTTTAAAAAAAAAAAAATGATAAGGAAGAACCCAATTGATAACAATTTGTATTTGCCTAAGACATACTAATTACCTTATTCAATTCATTACTACTCATTCAGACAGACTATTATTTATGAAACACTATCAACTTCTATTTAAAATAAATTACCAGAAGGGAGAGATGACAGAATTCTTAGGATTACACTTACTAAAAAGTCTACAGGTGAAGAAATTTGCAAAAATGTAAAATGATCATACAATAATTTTTCAAAAATAGGCAAATATACACAGGTTTACAATAATAAACCTTGATATTTTTATAATAGAGATTTAAAAGAGTAGAAGCCAATCTAGTGGTGAAAATAATCAAAGAAAGATAAAAGAAACTTTTTCAGGGCTGATGATACTATATATCAGTCCTAAGAGCAAATATGCTCACATTGTATGCTCAGCAAGATAAAAATAGACCTATGTCTGGACATATTCCAGAGAATGTTTAAAACTAAGGTTATATAAAATAATTTAGACATCTAATGAGTAAGTACAACTTACTACAAAGGACAACTTCAAATCATCATTAGAGTTTTGAAGAACACTGGAATTAGACAGCTATGTTCCTGAATTGCTGAAAAACTAAATCTATACTTAACCATTTTGAAGCTAAGAGAACTGATAATAAAAGGCAACATTAAAATAATTATTTCCAATGTATAAGAACTCAGAATCTTATATCTATTTCTTTTAAGAGAGTTTAAAGATGTTCCCCAGAAAAATGTATACTTTTTACCATTTGAGATTTTAGGCAGACATTTCTTTTATAATAACCTGATTTAAGCATTTCACAGGATATGTATCAAAATATCACCTTATACCTCCTAAATATGTATAATTATTATGTATCAATGAAAAATAAAAAGATACTGAAACATAGAGGTGGTGTAAGAGAAATTAAGCAATGTCTTATGCACATTACTAAGACATGTTTGTGTGTCTGCTTGTTTTCAGTACTGGGGATGAACCCAGAGCTTTCACACTGAATTACATCCTCAGCCTGTATTTTAAAAACATTTTTACCTTGAGATAGTATCTAACTAAATCGCTAGGTTTCCTAGGCAGGGCTCACCTGGCTCTCTTTCTTCCTCTGTCTCCTACAGCTCTGGGACTACAGTAATGTATGTGTTCATGACTGCGTCAGAGTAGGACATCTACAAGCCTGAGTATTAGTCTGAAACATGTAGAAATCAAGTATCCAAATGAAGCAGAAATGCAAGAGATCTGTGGCAATTCCCAAAAAAGAGAAAAAGAAAGAACAGGGAAGAGTATGCAAGAGGTGCTAACCTCAGCAGCCACCTTGAGGACTACCAATGACAGAAGGTGTGAGGAAGTCTGGGTCGGGCACTGTCTCAGCTCTCCAGCAAGGGCAGCACAGAGATTCTTCCCAGAGGGTAGGGTGGAAACAGCCAGGATCCATCACACAGGCCTGCTCGGTCTTTGACTCCAATGCCCCGGAAAGAGTGGACTCTACTTAAATGCGCTGCACATCCCAAAGCACAGAGCCTGAGACTCTCGGCCAGCTGCTCACACTACTGCAGGTTGTCTTGGAGAGAAGCACAAGCAGCTCATTTTGGAGGTAGCCCAAGGCCAGCCATGTCAAGAGCTCATGTTCTAGGCCACGTCCTGTGTTTTCTGCATCTGTGAGTCATCATTCAAAATGGAGTGATGAGTGGACCTGAGATGAATGTAGGTTAGATACATTTGTTTTTGTCCTGATGCTAGGAATTCTAAAAGAAGCAGTTATGTATATATTATTGCTTCATTTTTCATAGTAACTATAGTATACAACAGTCACTATCTTGAAAGCAAGCTTTCTTCATCTCTATGCTGTATATGGGTTTATGTGTAGGTTTCATCTGCTTTATAGGATACCGCTATTCTTTGCTAGGGTGATATTACAATATCAAATCTCTAGTGTAGAACATTGAGAAATGCCACACCCCAGAGGATACGTGTCATGCTTCCGTATGGTCTGCCTTCTTTATTTGCCTCTCCATCACTATGTGCAAGTGCTGGCTTTGTAGGGAGAATGATCACGTCCATGTCCATGTCATAGATTGCACATCAATGACTGGGAGCTTCTCTGTTCCTGTGTGAAGACATAGTTACTACTCCACACATACCTTTTACATACATCAATTTTTAAGACATTTTTGATACAAATTTGTAAGAATAATACAAGAAAATATTATGGTAGCACTGGATATATGACACTGGCAAGCCAGTTTTTCTGAGCTGAGTGGTCATCAAAGAAGGTGTGTTGACATCAGACACTATAATTTGACATCTTGAGGTTTTAAACTTCATGAGTCAGTCAGTAAGAGGTTGTACTGAAACTCAGAGTACTAAAATTGTTAGAAAATATCCTTTTATTTTAGTAGTGGCCTGTAGTTATAGATATTGCTGATTTAATTTATATTTGCTCTGTTTTTTTTTTTTTTTTCCTTTTTGAGACAGACTCATGCTATGCAGTTCAGACTGGCCTCAAATGCACCGTGTAGTCCATGCAGGCCTTGATCTCTCTGAGTTCCTCCTGTCTCAGCCTTCTAAGTGCTGCGATTATAGGAATGCATCAATAGACCTAGCATAGTGAGGATTTCAGTTTCCTTCATTATATCACCAAAGATTCTAGTATCTGAAAATGTGATCTCTAAGGAGAAAAGTGAGTATCACTAGAAATGTGGAGGAAGAACCATGAGGTCATCGAATTACAAGACAGCAAAGGAGCCCTTACTTCCCTCATATCAGTCAGATTTTGATTTCTAGATCTTCAAAGCTTCAATACACTTGGAAACTTAAATAATAATCCTTTGGAAAATAACATTTCCCTCAAATTCTCTCCTATAGAAAGACAAGGACCTGGAGAATCAGCAGGAATATATTCAACCCTGATCATATGACCTATCTCATTTAATTGTTCTTCTGCTAAGGCTTCCTTCTGTGTTCACTTCCCTGCTTTGTTCCCCCAACAATTAATTCATTCTCCCAAACCGTCGCTAGGAGTATCACAAAATAGAATTTATGAGAGCTCCTTCTCATATGGGGAAATAGACGAAGCATTCCTTTAAAGAACTTGAGATTTCCCTTGCTGAATTTTTAATTAATAACAAATCTTCAGCAAGAGCTTAAGGGCCTTCGGCGCCACCACAGTGCTCCACTTTGCCTTCACCTCGGAGCAGAGACATCTGGCGAGGGCCTGGCTCAAATGCTGTTTTGCTCTTTCTCCTTTCAAGTGTCGAGCAGTTTCGGATGACGTTCTTCCTCTTGCCGGAACTGCTTTGTAAGTGTCTCCAACAGGCTGCGCTTAGCCAGCCCCATGTATTCCAGCGGAAGCAGAAGTCATCCAGGCCGTGGGACAAACAGAGCAGGAGAAGGCGGGCGTCCTCCCAGTTCTCACCCTGAGAACTTACAGGATGAGAAGACCCTCGCCAAGGGCGGCCTCTGCGAGGAAGACGCTCCGCTGAAGAACGGAAGCTCCAGTCTTGTTGGAGCTGGACAACTGTGAGCCCCGGGAAGGAGGAAGAGCTCCCCTCAGCCTCTCTCCTTAACTCTCCACTGAACAACCCCAGCTATCTCACCAGCTCTGAACTCTGGGAGGATCGCCCAGAGCATCCAGCAGCCCTTAGCCTCCAGGTTACTGTGGATAACTTCTCTGAAAGCAAAGGCAACCACTCCATGCATCTTTGAAACATTCTCCGTTTTGCATTTGTAATGAAAAAAAGAAAGAAAAGAAAAAACAAAGATGCCGAACAATCTGTGTAGGAATTCTCCACATTGGTCTTAATTTTTCAACCCTAACCGAGGCAAGCTTTTAGAAATGTATGGTAAGGTTCTTGGGTCCAGTATAAGCCATAGAGGGCATTTATGTAAACTGAGACACTTACCATATTGCCAGGTGACATCTTACAAGACCACAGTGTCCACGTGGCCCACAGCTGAAGAAAACAGAATTCCTAGCATGGACCTGAAGTCTTTGGAACCACACACACACACACACACACACACACACACACACACACGCATGTGTATCATATATCTTTTTCACATAATCATCTGAAGTGCAAAGATTAAAATACTTAGGAAAATTTGGAACACAGGAAATGTAAACAGTATGTTCATTTCAAATTTAAATCTCAAATTAACTTCCAATGTTTCCTGTAGTTAGTAAAATGCTGCTTTATTGACTGATAAGAAAGATGAAACTGATATTTCTGAAATCTCACTTTTTTAAAAACCCTGCCACTTTACATACCTCTCTCATATTACAATGTGTTTTATTGTTTTGTTGCATATGTTTCCAAAGCAGATTAGATTTTAGAATTCATTTGCCAATGGGATTTTTAACCCTTTTTAGCATATTTCTTTCATACAGAAGATCCCTCTTCATCTATTTTACCTTAATAAGCCAAAAAAATACAAGCAACAAAGTTAATTTGAAGCCAATTAGTAAATCAATTGGAGGAGAAAAAAGGTATGAGCAATACAAACTCTGGCTTCTCAAAATGATTACGAATGCTTTTATCAGTTTCTTTGTGTTTCCAATGTAGGCAAATAGTTTTCTATTTTAATTTTAATCAGGTTAAGAATAAGAATGTCTATGTAAGGAGAGAGAGAGAGAGATTGATTTAATTTAGTGTCTAACAGACTTTTCTTTCTCAGAAGATATGCCTTTCTATGCAATTGATGCCGAGTTCTTTAAGCCAAATCCAAGGGAAAGTTCAGATACACATTTATCATAACACTTGAAATCCAATCTCTGTTTCTTTTCCTTTTTCTTTGTAAAAAGTCATTACCAAACATATTGACTTCAAACCCTAGGGACTGAGAACCAGCAAAATTTGGAACAAGGATAATAGATAACAGGTTTTTGTGAGTTCGCCTCCCTCTTAGTAATAAAGAAAATGAAGAAAATGAGATTAAAGAAGAGAAATAAAAAGTGAGTAAAAGCCCAAGACCAATGACCTCATCTTCCCACAAATTAGTCTGGGGTATCCTCTCAGATGGAAAGTGTTTGAGGATTTCCAGAGACAACGAGCTGTATCTTCTTTTGTGTGGAAGTGTTCATCACTGGTGACAGAGGGCAGTTATTCTGTGTGGTGTTTTTGCTACAGAAATAACAATCTAATTCACGATGGGACTTGTTAACTGATAGGTAATGATTTTTATTTGAGAAATGTGTACTAATATCGCTTAACTGATTACCAAAGAGGACATGGTCAATTT
>PVIR01009290.1:0-55159 GCA_004026965.1 Petromus typicus | reverse complement strand
TTATATAGGCATAGCTTGGAGATAATGTAGGTTTACTTTCAGTCCACTGCAATGAAGTGAGTATTTCAATAAGCCAAGATAAATTTCTTTGTTTCTTGGTGGATATAGCAGTCATATCCACACTATACTATTAATGCGTGAGCTGTAAGTCTGAAAATACACAAACTTCAATCAAAAACATTTCGCTGCTAGTAAGTCCTCACTGCTGAGTCTTCACCTGGCTGGAGGCCTTTTACTGGCAGAGGATCTTGTGTCTGCTGATAGCTGCCGACCGGTCAGGATGGCAGGTCAGGCCAGTAGGTCAGGATGGCAGTTGTGAAGGCCTGGCAGAAAGTGACATTTTCTGAAAATAAGACAAGGAAACTGGCACTCTCCTTCATGGGGTACTAGGGAGTGCCACCTCGAGGAGTTTGAAGCACAGACCTTTCTCCAGGAGGGAAGGCTGTCCAGCTCTGAGCCTGTGACCTGGAGGGCTGGGTGTGTGTGTGTGTGTGTGTGTGTGTGTGTGTGTGTGTGTGTGTGTGTGTGTGTGTGTGTGTGGTGCATCTCCTGGGCACGTGCTGCTTCCAGACGGAGCCAGTCGAGGCGCCTGAGTTTGGTGTGCCTCACTTATTTTCCAAATCTCTTCAGCCAGACAAGTTGTGGTTTCTGTTAAGGAAAAAATAACGTGGCTGTAGAGAAAAGCAGACACTTTCTTGTCAATAATTCCTGGTTTGCAAGTCAGCAGGAGTCCGGGTAGAAGGAAGAAATTGCTCCCTTCTGTGCCCCATGACCGTACATGATAGTCCAGCTGTGAGTACTGTCCAGCTGCGACAGAGCCCACAGGAGAGACGGTGCTCTGTCCTGGTTCTCTGCCCTGACTCTTTGAGCTGCAACTTGTGCCAGCATAGCGTGGGCGTATTGGAAACGACACCTGCCATTTCTTTTCAAGCTGATGTTTGGTTACTAGGTTTTTCTTGATGACCCGTGTCTCCCAGGAGTGTCCTTCCGGGAGCATCCTGTGGAGGTTTCCGGAAAGCGAACAAGGCAGCATCGCATCTGAAAGACTTCAGCGCTGGGGAGTGGAGCGTGTCTCGGGCACGCACGGTAAGGCCAGCCCACTGGGCGAAGCAGCATTCTAGGGCCCTGCGGTGGCGAACCGTGCCGCTCGCTGTAGCCTCCTCTGCACCAGTTATTATCAGAGGTTTTGGGAATACCCCAGTGAACTACCTAAAAAAATCAAAGCCCCTCCCTATGGTGTCTCCCCTTTTTGCCTCAAAACCCACCACTGCCTCTTAGTGGACTTAGGGTAGAAACTGTGCTATAATTATTGGCAAATCCCTAGTGCGAACAGTCCACATAGGACCGCGTCTGGTCTTTGTGCATTCAATAAGTATTCGTGGAATGAAGACTGAAGTCATCAATGCTAGTTGTTTCGATGCAGGGATAAAACAAAAAGGATTCAAGCAGTAGTGCCCTCTTGATGTCTGTCCCACAGTATCGATGGCTGTTTTCCAATTGTTTCTTAGTGTCAGAGTGTAATGAACACCTGGATAATCACAGACGTAGGCGGGTCGCTGATATCAGCCAAGTCAGTGGACAGGACCTGCCTTCCGGAGAGCTCAGACTGGGAGGCGTGAGCTGTGGCCGAGCACAAGAGGGGAGACGGTAGGCTTTACATGTTAAGAAGATATTTCCAGAATTAAATTTGTAAAATCACAATCATTTTATTTTCAAACTACTTGACAGGGGAATACAAAGGCCCACGGGGTAGACTTCTTGAGATGGAAATTTCTGTATAATTTAAGATGAGCAGATAGCACATCGATACTGCTTTGCGTGCATTTATCCGCTTCTTTTGGCGCAGTCTTCAGAAAAGAACAATCACAGCTTCGCCACCGAGTTCTTTCTACTTGTCACCTTCCATGAGCCTCTCTAAAGGTCTGGAAATACCCACGTCACAGGCAAGGCCTTTGCCCGGGTGAGGAAATCAGCCTGGCTGACTAAACAGATGCCTTCATCTCCTGCCCCTTGAGATTCGATGTTTTCTGGTGGGGGAAGTGGGCATCGTGCCACCGCCGAGGCACCTGGACTGTAAATGCCAGGTGCTTGCATTCTGTTATTCTCCATTTCTTGAGGGGAAATCTCTTTAGACGGTGTTTATCAGGCACCAGGGGCTCTGCTGGTCATTTCTGTCTTGTTTGATAGTAGTGGACATGACTATCCGCTGAGATAGTCTTGAGACTGAGAGCATCAAAGAGAGAGAGACAGTGTGTGTGTGTGTGTGTGTGTGTGTGTGTGTGTGTGTGTGTGTGTGTGTGTGTGAAATCAAGCTGCAGCGTGCTTCATAAAGACATATTCTTTTTCAATGTAGTAAGAATAGAAAAGACATTGAGCAATCAGTGATCAAAACAGCCCCTCAAAACACTATCATAATCTTTGGGGTTCAAAAATTAGGTCTGCAGTAAGAAGTAGAAAATCTGCAAACCTAAGGTGTCAATGACTTGTACACTATCTTCCAAGTCTCTAGTTGTTTGATCTTTTTTTTTTTTTTTTCCTGAGGAGTAATTTATTTCCTGGTGCACTGGAATATTTCTCTCACCTACTCTCTTCCCCAACACTCCTTTCTAGTAGATGTGAAATATAGGTTTGTGTGAAACAATCCTATCACCGCGGCCCAGATCTTTTGCACTCAAGAAGCAGCAGACAGTATTTCTGTGATGTTTCTGGTAAATATTCTGGAAGAGGTGTGTGACCTCCAGCACACTCCTTCCATTTATTATCTTTCCTTCTTACTTAGGTAGCTTTTTTCTAGCTGTCCCCACTCATCACTAGACTATCTATTTTATATGGTTCAGTCTTACAACATAATTTTTTCTTTTATATCCTTACTTAAATCACAGCTGCTTTAGTGCTTTCCTCTCTAGTTCCAGAGTCAGAGTTCCCTGAAAAGGTTATTAATTAAAGGTTCTCTTCTGGCTGTTAATTTTTTTGACATGCTAAGTTTTCAAGAGATAAAAATGTCTTGGTCACTTGGTTGCTCCTGGCTGAAGAAGCTGTTTGTGATGTGATCTCAAGTCACTTTTTCGGAGTCTCCATTAACTCTCACTGATTCTCAGCTCCAGCTCTTCTACTTCACCTGCTCACTGCACTGAATGTCCATGTTACCTCCTGCCTTTCCAGCACTACCTACGCTTGAGTGTCTGTATTTCGCTGCCCATTCCAAACTATCTTCTTTACAACCTATATCGAATGTTTCATTGTTTCTTGCCCCATTTGGTCCCATCATGGTTTACAGAACTTTCTCTGCATCTTATTGATCGGGATGATTAGTTTGCTGTTGATTGTGTAAATCTCTTCTGTCGCCGATTGGAACCAATATCAGATCAAGCTTTCCACCCAGCGCTCACTATGCATTAGCTCTTGCTGTGAATTCTTGAGTCAATGTTTTTGTGTCACTATCTCATCTACATATTTCCCTTAATAATGTTTGGTGAATTCTGCAGTCCACATTCCTGGTTTAACATGCCATTAAAGAAGTGTACTCTTGTCTCTTTAATATTTTCATTTAAACTGATGGAAATAAATAGTACTCAGTGGTAGGAGTTTTTTTTGTTTTGTTTTGTTTTTTTGTTTTTTTGAGACAGGGTCTCGCTTTGTGGTTCAGGCTGGCCCTGAGCTCAGACTCCAACTCACATCACAATCCTCCTGCCTCTGCCTCCCGAGTGCTGGGATTACAGGCGTGAGCCATCATGCCCAGCACTGTGGTATGTGGTACTGGTTGCTGCTGGGCATGAGTCTCCACACCCAGTATAGGTATGTGGTTACCGGGGACCAAACCTGGGTCCTTGCACTTGTAAGACAGGCGCCGGAACCACTGAGCTAAATCCCCATCCCGTTGTTTTAATATATTTTGTCATAACTTACAGTAGCCATTGGCAGAAAGCTTGGTTTATTGTAATCTGTTCAGTTACTTCCAAAACAGTTTGTAGCATTATTATTTTTTTAAAATTTATGAGTTTATTGGTACATTTTAGATGGAATTTATGATCACATGCATCACTGAGAATTTACGCCTGTACATGCTATATCTTGATTCTCATTTTCCCATCCCCTTCACCTCCCCTTTCCCCATATACATAAGCTTTGTGTCTGTTTTTTTTTCTTATCTTCAGTGTTTCCTTTTCCTTCTTCCTCCTCCCTTGCTTCCACTCCTCAGTTCCCTTTCCCCTTTCAACATTTTTCTCCTGTTTCACAATATCTATAATACATTTTTTTTGCTCCTTATTTACAGTTTGGTTTCTCATACTAGAGAAACAATTCAGTATTTACATATATTTCCCTTATGAGTATGGCCTCAAAGTGAATCCATTTAATTATACATAATACAAGTTTATCATTCTTTTTGGCTGAATAATACTCCACTTTATTTTAAAAAATCGTATTTTTTATCCACTTGCCAGTTGGTGGGCTTTTGGGCTTTTTCTAAGATTTAGCTAAGAAAATTAGTGCCACTGTAAACATGGGTGTGCGCATGTCACTGTGATATGATTGCTTTAGTTTTTTGAAACATATCCAGCACAGAAATGGATCAAATAGGAACTCTAATAATAGTTTTTTTGGAGAATCTCCACACAGATTTCCACTGTAGTTAGACCAATGTACATATCCATAAACAGTGAAGGATTCCTTTCTCCACAAAATACATCCAGCATTTGCTGTTGGCTGAATTCTTGATCGTAGCCATTCTTTCTGGAGTGATATGAAATCTCAGTATTGTTTTCATCAGCATCTCTTGAATGTCAGTAATGTTGAACATCTTTTTCATATATTTCTTTGCTGTCTTTTTATATGAGAAATGTTCATTAATTTCATATGCCAATTTTTGAATTGGATCTTTAAATTTTTAGGGGAGGGGTCTAATTTTTTAAAAGTTCTTTATATATCCTAGATAGTAGTCCTTTGTCTGAAGAACAGTTGGTACAATTTTTCCTATATTCTATATCATCTTTTTGCTCTGTTGATGGTTTCTCTTGCTGTGAGGAAGCTTTTTAATAAGATGAGATTCCATTTGTTGATTCTTTGTGCTGATTCATGTGCTACTGAGGTTTTGTTATAATATGTTTCCCCATGCCAGTGTCTTTGAGAGTTCTATCTAACCTCTCTGCCAGGCTTAACGTTTCTGTTTTAATATTTAAGTCTTTGATCCATTTCAATTTTAGTTTAGTGCATAGTGAGAGATATAGGTCTAGTTTTATTTTATTTTTTAGTACCAGGGATCAAACTTGAGACTTTGTACTTGTGAGGTAGAGGCTAGAATCACTGAAGTAAATCCCCAGCCTGAGATCCAGTTATATATATCTATATATCTACATATCTATCTATCTATCTATCTATCTATCTATCTATCTATCTTTGTCAAGTTGAAACCCAGTTTTTTCAACACTATTTGATAGAGAGGCTAAGTTTTCTCTGTTAAGGTATTTGGCTGTTTTGTCAAAGATAAGGCACCTTAGTATATGCAGAGATGTTTCTGCATCTTCTATTCTCTCATTGATCCGTGGGTTTGTTCCTTTGCTGGTACCAAGCTGTTTTTTCATAGTGGCTTTGTAGTAGTTTCATATTGGGAATTATGATATTTCCTGATACATTTTTAATGATACTTATGATAGTTTTTTGTGGCCTAGCATTGCTCTTAGGTCTCTTCTGGTTCCAGGTGAATTTTCAGATTATTTTCTCTAGTCCTGTGAAATATACCGTTAGGATTTCAAGAGGGATTGCATTTAATCTATGTGGCAGTTTTGGAAGTATGGGCATTTTCCCTATATTGGTTCTTCCTACCCAACAACAAGGATTTTCTTTCCATTTTCTGATATCCCCTTTCATCTCTTTTTTTTTTTTTCAAAGTACTATAGTTTTCAGAGTAAAGGTCTTTTACTTCCTTCATTAGGTTGATTCCTAGATATTTCATTTATTAGGTGCTACTATGAAAGGAATTTTCTCCCCAGTTATTCTGTCAGTGAGTCTATTATTTATATGTACAAGAGGGCTATTGATTTTTGAGTATTTATCTTATATCCAACTACTCTACCAAATCTGTTGAGTAGGTCTTGTACTTAGGTGGCATTTTAGGATTTTTTTCTTACAATCATATTTTATGTTTTTTATATTAGATATGATCAGTAGGAACTGCTTTGTAGCAAATGATACTTTCTCATGTAGGTGTCTTTATACTTTATAAAATATATCTTCCTGTTTTATGGATGATAACTTTAGTATTAATATCATTCATAGATTGGTTATTAATTTCATTTGAAATTTGCCTGATTTTTTTTCCATTTTTTTTTTTTTTTAGGTTTTTTGAGACAGGGTCTCGCTTTGTGGTTCAGGCTGGCCCTGAGCTCAGCCTCCAACTCACATCACAATCCTCCTGCCTCTGCCTCCCGAGTGCTGGGATGACAGGCGTGAGCCACCACGCCCGGCACTGTGGTATGTGGTACTGGTTGCTGCTGGGGTGAGTCTCCACGCCCGGTATTGTTATGTGGTTACCGGGGACTGAACCCGGGTCCTTGCACTTGCAAGACAGGCGTCGGAACCACTGAGCTAACCCCCGGCCCCTCTTGGTAGTTTTTTAAATAGAATAAAGTGTTTTTAAAAATTAAATCTTGCACCTTGTTCCTTTTCAGTGATGATTTTTGTTTATCTGAATTTACTGTGAGTATTCATGTATTTCAATGTATTGTAGAATCTTCTTTTTCTTTGTATATGTGCAGTTTTTCCTGTGTTCCTTTTTTCCTTCTTTGTGGCCTTTGTTTTATCATCACCTGAGCTCTGCTTTGTTGTGTGCTTGTTTTCCTGTCTCCTTCCTCCCTACTCCACTAGGATGGAGATAATCTCTTCTGGTTCTAGTTTTATGGTTTGTCTGGAAATTTTTGTGCCTTCTTGAGGATCAGAAGTTAGAATTTTAGTTTCTCCCTCCATAGTTCCATAGTGTTTGGGATTTACATCAAGGTTTATATATTTCTTTGCTTACCATTCCTTCCTGGATCTTGTATTGTGTTTTGGTGTAATTTTATTTCTTAGTGAAATACTTAAGAGTCTTAAACCATAAGTATTGCTTGTTTTTCAACCCATCTGTAGGATTTATTTTGCCTTCATTTAAGAAATCTAAAGATCTTATGGGTACAAAGCAAAACTTAGTGAGCATTTTCTCTCAGCAATTTGAACTATATCATTTTGCTATCTTTGCTTGGTGTTGCTGTCATAAGAGGTCTGATTGTTCTTCCTCTCTTTGAACCGTCTTTTCTTTCTCATGGCTCTTAATGCCTTCTCTTTGTTTCGGAGGCTTCTGCAATTTTAACACAAAGTTCCTACTCATTTTTCATGATATAGGTTGTGATTCATAGGTTATGAATTCATATTTTGTCAGTTCTAGAAAGTTCTAAGCCTTTATCTCTCATCATAGTATATCTTTCTCACTTTTCTTTGTTTTCTTCTTTCTCTTTCTTTCCTTCCTTCCATCTTTCTTTCTTTCTTTCTTTCTTTCTTTCTTTCTTTCTTTCTTTCTTTCTTTCTTTCTTTCTTTCTTTCTTTCTTTCTTTCTTTCCCTTCCATCCTAGGATTGCAGTTAGCTTCATGTTAGATCCTTTCTGTGTTCCATGTCTCCTAATCTCTAATGTTTTCTATGTATCTCCTATTTGTGTCACATTATTTCATTTGTATTGCTTCTGATTTTTGTTCAGCTAAAGATCATATGCTCTCTAACGCCGTCCATTATATTTAAAAATACTCACAAATCTCTGCTTTTCTTTCCCCAGTGTTTTGACTATTACATTTTCAATCTACATAACTGTTGGCATACTCTCTTTTGACTTGTTGTTGTTTTTATTCTATTCTTTAAATTCTTTTTAATTTAATTAACTTTCAAAATTTAATTTTAAATTTTTATTGTTTCTTTCATTGTCTCATACCTGTCAGCTCTGATCTGGCCATGTCCTGATAGCACTCATGCAACTGCCGTGATTGCTGCATGGACCCCGAGCACAGCATTGGCTCTGACCCCTGTGTATACCACAGACCCCTTCCCAGCCCCCTATGGAACCCGTGTCTTTCTTTGCCTGTCACTGATGGCTCCTCACCTCAGTCGACCTTCATCCACGTCAATAAAAGTCTGTGCCTTGGGGGCTTCCACTGGCCTGCTCATAACCATACCTAGTTATGAAATATTTTACACTCCTCTAAGATCTAGATTTGATGGCTGTTGTTTTATTAGCTCTTGCTTTTTGGTGTCTTTTTCAGACATATTTGCTCGTCTTTGAGTCTATGCTTCACCAGTTTAAAACTGTGATGAATGTAGGAGCTAATTTTAATGACTCACCCAGAGGCTTCTGGTTTGCTTCCTTCCACAACGGGACCTTCTGCGTCGTCTCTGCTCCTTCCACGGTCCACATCCCGCACTGCAGGGTGGCTCTGGATCCTCCCTGCCATCTCACAGGCTAGTTTTTCAGTGGTTGACAGCTGCCCTCACTGCCCCTCCACAGCTGGTGTGTGTTTATCACTCACTGCTGCTGGGTGTTAACGGTGTTTTGTTTTTCTTGAGAACCTCCCTTCTTTCCACACACGTGGAATGTATATATTTAAATGTTATGAAGGATCTTGGTGGTTTATAGTTAAACGATTCTTCAGAGTATTTACTTTTCTACAATAATTTGTTTTCTTTTTTTGTATTTCTTATATTATTTTAAAGATATGTTTTATAGCCTATATTTGATAGCTCTCGTGAAGATTTTTTATCGGGTATGATCCTGTTGTTACTCTGTCTTCTCACACTTTCTCATTGTGCTTTTTTCTTGTCAGATGGTTTTGGATTTTAAGCAGATTTTTGAGAACTTTATTCCTGGTAGTTCTTTGAAGTCTGTGATGCTAGTGTATTTGTTTAAAAAATTATATTTGATTAGTCCAGGTACTTGAAGATCTTATCAATATAATTCAATCCTCAGCTTCTATCTCAGTCTTTAAAAAGCCAGGGGCTAATTGGAGGTTTAGTGTTATCCAGGGAAACACTTATTTCTTTTCATTTAGTGCCAGGATTCACAAGAAGCCATTTTCCTTACAAGACCAAGAAGTGGAGAAACATAATTTCTAGCTTCTGTTCCCTGGAAATCTATTTACATGAAGTTCCCTGGTCCACACAAGGTGATCTCCTCTTAGGATTCAATTATAGATCAGTCCTAAGCTTTGCCTTCTAATCCTCAGGTCCACCAGCTCCACTCAGGGATTTTCTTTCCCTGTTTTTGGTTGGTTGTTTTGGAGTCTTTCTTGCTTGCTCATTCATTGGTGCATTAAAAGTTTTACAATATTTTTCATCTAGCATTTTTAGTTGTTTATGATGGGAGGGCCAAGCACAGTATCTAGGTGCCAAACTTTCAGAAACAGAAGTCAACTATTCACTTGGAAAATTGGATTTTCCCCGCACATAGATTAAGTCAGTGTATTTAATTTAATTTACTTACTTGGTTGGTCAAGGAATTAAAAAAAGAAAAACTACCCAATCAGTGTTAAATTGACAAGATACAATGCACATGCTAAATAATTACATTTTGATCATGTTAAAATAATGTATAGGTGTCATTATGTGTGGCAAGATCCTACTTAGCATCGCTCATTTCATAAATAAAAATGATTTGATGTGAGAGATGTGTGTAAAATGTCAAGTAGGTATTAAAATAGAGGCTGTCGGGAGAAGGCCTGCTTTCTGGATTTTTACCCTTATGCTTGGGGAGCTGAGACTATCTCAGCTGAAGCAATGGGAAGGATGGAGTGAATGGCTGTGCACAGTATATACAGCCCGTGTGTGTGTGTGTGTGTGTGTGTATGTGTGTTATGTGTACAGTTTTTAAAAATTCAAATCTTTATTGGTACATAATATATACACATCATCATCACATTCAACATTGAGAGTTTGTACGAGTATATGACACGTGTTCTCATTTTTTTCCCGTTCCCCACCCACCCTGAAAACCCCCATATACATAAGCTTTGTTTCCTTTTTTATTGCTATCACATTCATTATTTACCCATACACTCCCTTTCCTTTTAAGTATTTTCTATTTTACAATATATACTATATATACTAGAACTTATTTACATCTTCATTTTTTCATACCAGAGAAAAAAGTGTATAGTTTTAACATCTTATTCTTTTTTATTCAAATCATTATTGGTGCATTATATATACACATCATAGTCACTTTCAGCATTGAGAATTTGTACCAGTGTATGATATGACACGATTCGATTCTCATTTTTTTCCATTCCCCTATCCAGCCCATACTCCCTACCCCCTGTATACATAAGCTTTTCCTTTTGTATTACCATCACATTAGTTTCCACTCTTTACTTATCCCCACACTCCACTTCCTTTTAAATATTTTCTATTTCACAGTATCTAATATATATACTAGAACTCATTTCCATCTTCATTTTATCATACCAGAGAAAATCTGTGACTTATTTATTTCACTTAAGAGGATGTCCTGAAAGTACATCCATTTGAGTATGAATGCCTCAGTCTTATAGATGGACTCTATCTCAAGCTAATAAAAACTATTTATGAGAAACCAACAGTCAGCATTACCCTAAATGGTCAAAACCTGAAAACTTTCTCACTAAGATCAGGAACAAGACAAGGATGTCCACTCTCACCTCTCCTGTTCCATATAGTACTGGAAACATTGGCCAAGGCAGTTAGACAAGAGAAAGAAACAAAAGGAATAACGATAGGAAAGGAAGAAGGTAAACTTATTTGCATTATTTGCATTATTTGCAGTCGACATGATACTCTATAGACAAGATCTTAAAAGTTCAACCAAAAAGCTGCTAGACTTAATCACTAAATTTAGTAGCATAGCTGGATATAAGGTTGATGCTTTCAAATCAATAGCCTTTGTAGACACAAATAACAGACTCACTGAGAGAGAAACTGGGGGGTTAATCCCTTTCACAATAGCATCCAAAAAATGAAATATCTAGGAATTAATCTATCAAAGGAGGTGAAAGACCTTTACTTTGAATACTATAGCACTCTGAAAAAGGAGACAGAAGAAGATATCAGAAAATGGAAAGACAATATTTTGCTCCTGGAAAGACAGTATTTTCAAAATGGCTATACTCCCACAACTACTATATAGATTCAGGGAAATCCTGATTGAAATATCAGCAAATTATCACTATGTTCTTAAAGAGCAATTCATTGAGGCTCAATTATGTAGAGGTTGTGGTTATCTGAAGCATGAATTCATACATAGTTCCTCTTCTTTAGAAATAGAACCATTTTCTAGAAAATATAAGAATACTTTCTAGAGCTCCTGTCTGAATGTTTGCAGTATGCTCACTCATATCCTCTGATGTGCCATGAATTTCCTCTGGCCAGTCTCTCCTCTTGGTCTAAACTTCGTGTTTAATAGCTTTGTCCTGTCTGTTCTCTGCCTTTTCTCTTGCATTATCAGTTTTTTTTTTCCTTTCACTGGTTTGCTCTAATTAGTTAACATTAATATGATTTTTGTCCACAATTTTCTCTCTAGCTACTGTTTCATTTTCAGATTTCCATTTATGAAACTACTTGAAAGGGATCTCTAATCTCTCTGGCTACAGTTCTACCACCCCTTCTGCAGTTTGCCTCATTTGAGCCTGTGCGCACACTATTAGCAAAATTACTCTCAAGAGAAAACATTGCCTCCATGCTGATGAACATAATGGTTGGTTCTCAGTCTTAATCTTACTTGACTAATCAAAGCACAAAATAGTTCTCTGCTCTGTTTTGAAATATTTCCACAACACATTTTTCCTAATGCAATATGCTTTCCATCTCTTGGATCTTATGAACTGCTTTGGCTTAATTTTCTTTGCAGGAATTAATATCTTTCAACGGGCCTCCTTGCTCCTAACTGGAATTCATTCTTCTAACACAGGGTCAAAGTTATTTTTAACTTGTATCAGGTCATGCCATTTCCATGCACTGAATTCTCCAATGAGTATGCATCTCACTGACAGACAAAGGACAATGATGTTCTTACCGTGGCTACAAGGCCATGAGTCCTAGCCCGGTTCTCCAACTTTCCCTGCCGTGGCCACCTTTTCCAGCCATCTGTGTCCTGCTTCACTTCTCAGAGAGCAAAGGGTCTTCCCTCAGCTTCCAGTTTCTGATTTCCTTGTATCTCGGGTCTGGTCATTGTTCCTCACATCTCTCCTGCTATTAACTCCCTTATCTTCAGTTTTGACTCAGAGTGTTTTTTTTTTCCAGTGAAGCAGCCTCTACGCACCTTATTTGAAACTGTGGCCCACTCTCCTTTTGTTGCTCCCTATCTTATTTCTCTCCTTAGGTTGACATTCTATATCGTTTCCTAATATGTCCTGGATATTGCCTGTCTCTCATCACTAAAGTAAAGGCCTTAGAACAGCACAGACTTCTGCCTGCCCTCGTGGAGCTTTATCTTCAGTGTATGGCATGTTGAATTCACTCAATAAGCATTTGTTGAATAAATGAATTAAAAGTCTTCAAACTCTGACTGCTTAAATCACATATAACTTACACTTTAGTCCTTCACAGATATTTTACTTAGAATGACTTCTCCAAATATCCCTAGTGTCTTCCCTATCTTGGGTCACCTTCTGTAAAGAAGCCTTCTCTTTCTCCTCAGTCTAGGTCAGAGAAGTGCTTTGCTGGACAGAGACCTGTTCTTTCCCTTTGGACACATGTGCATAAGAATCCCCATTTTCTTTGGCAGGTTAAAGTCCAGTTTTTCCAGCACCATTTGTTGAAGAGGCTATACTTCCTTCACTGAGGGTATTTGGCTCCTTTGTCAAAAATGAGATAGCTTAGTGTGTCTGGAGTTGTTTCTGGATCTTCTAATCTACTCCACTGGTCCTCGGGTCTGTTGCTTTGCCAGTACCATGTGGTTTTTATCACCGTGGCTTTGTAGTACAGTTTCAAGTTAGGGATCGTAATACCTCCCATCATGTCCTTATTGCTTCGAATTGCTGTTGCTATTCTAGGTCTTTTGTGATTCCAGATGAATTTCTGAATTATTTTCTCTAGATCTGTGAAATATGCTACTGGGAGTTCAATTGGGATTGCATTGAATCTGTAAAATAATTGTGTGAGTATAGCCATTTTGATGATATTGAATGCATGTTATATACTGTGAAATAGAAAATACTCAAAGTGAAATGGGGTGAAGGGGGAAACATAATAAGATTATAACCAAAAAGAAAGGAAACAAAGTTTATGCATATAGGGGGTGGGAGTGGTAGGGTGGGTAGGGCTATGGGAAAAAATGAGAATTAATTTGTGTCATATGCTGGTACAAATTCTCATTGTTGAATGCAATCATGATGTGTATGTGTAATGTACCAATAAAGATTTCAATTAAAAAAAAGAGTCCCCATTTTGTTTCTTGTCTCTAAGCTTAAACTCTGGTTTGTAGTGTGAATGCCAAGATGAGAGCCTAAGCTGAGAAACTATGACTCTTTACATTTAAAGGAAATTTTAGACCTCAAAATTTTTCTTCCTTAGAGCCTGGCTATCCTATTACCACTTCCACTGCTCTCACTGTGTCTACCCATTTACAAAATCCCTTTTGACATTTCAATCGACTTCTTCATTTGGCCTATATCTGCTTTCTCCTTGTGGAAACGATTGAGACAACCACAAACAGTGGAGGAAATAAGGGAGATGGAGAAGATAATCATCATGCTGTACAAAGAATATGGGCCAGTGTGTCGGGAGAGTGTTTAGGCGGCAGTGACCAGAGGACTGAGGGGCTCCACTGGGACACCAGCTCCAGGGCAGAAGATAGTTTTGATGGGTGAAATTGGCACTGGAAGTGGAGAGCAACTGTGCTCCTGTAAGCTGTAAAGTGTAAGGAAAAGCGAGAGACCAGGGAGTAGGTAAAAGGAGTGGTCTTTCAAGAGTATAGAAAATATAAGATAACTTACACTATTGCAAAATGCACGGTATAGAAACACGTAGTCAGGGAGTTAATGTAAGATGTGCTAAGAAGAAGAAGATGCACACATACTCTGACACAAGTCCTGAGGGGGATGGAGGTGCTGTTCTGTGCTCCAGCAGGAGGCAGGGTGAGATTGCACTCAGGCTCCAGAGAAATATGTACGAGATGGATGGAAGCAGCTTATCTAAACACTGTGGTATCAGGATAATACTGAAGTGTTGCAAGGACTTTACAAAACATAAGTACAAATGTCAAAGTAGGAATATTAAAGTACATTCAGCTGTGAAACATGTGGTTCAACTGTCTTCTGATTCACTAAGCATACTGCATCTTTCTAACAGTATATTTAATGTTTTTAGTTAACTGAGAAGAAATAGAGCACTTCTTTTCATCTGTTCTTATAAGTTAGTATGTAAGCATGGCAAATATAATAAATATAAAAGAAAAATGTAGACATAGTACACTGAAAATAAGTAATATATTTCAGTATATATATTTTTTGGAAAGAACATGTTGAAGCGTCCAGTTGCTCCCACTATTTCCAACTCATGCTTTCTCCTGTGCCAGTAACAGATCTAGTATATTCCCTTGTCCAATCATGACTTAGAGACAAGTTTTTAAATTACAGGGCTGGATAGACCTTCAAGACATCGGCTTTTTAATCACCCAAAATCAGAAAGATGGAAAGATGTAGGATAAAGCTCAGAGTAGGAAAGGCATTGTGTACAAGTGTGAGAAACCCACTTTTTCCTCCTGGCTCAGTGTTTCCCCTACTAGACCCTTTGCTCACTGTATTTATGCCATATCTTGGACTTGTGATCATGCCCTGGGCACAAGTTATGTAACCTTCATTTTATAACTGAAGAACTTTAGACTAGAGCTGAAAATTAACTTCCTGATTTGTCCAATGAGACGGGAGGTGGGATGCAGAGCAGTTCTCTGCCTGGAGAATCGACACTGCACACACACTCTGTGTACTGTGGTCAGGACTCCCAGTCCAGGGAGAACCATTGGTAAACACAGTGGGATGAAGAACATAAGCTCCTAGGTGAAAGTTTAGGGGAAGGAAATAATTATTTATTCAGTAATTAAAAAAGTACTTCTCTAAGTAGGCCCACATTGAAAAATACAACACGGAAAGCCTTGTGTGTATGTCCAATGTCTTATGCAATTATTCCACCATATCTCCACCAAGCCCCAGTCCTGGCATCTCATTAGACCCTGAAGATTCCGCTCATAGAGGTGAATACACATTCTGGGGCTTTCATGGCTTCTGCCCATGAGACATCAATATCTTCTCAGACTCTAGAATAAGCACAGTTAAGCTTTCAAGACAAGAAGTGGGAGAAAGCCATGCCACCTACATTATTGAGGGAAGAGCCCTGTGCATCATTGAGTCTTCAAGTGCCATCATCATCATTGATGGATGTGACCCACAGAAGAGTGGTTGTAAGGTGAACCCCGTGCTCCTCAGAAATGATAAACATGATAAAATTAGCCACAGGCTCAGCTTGCTTACCCAACCATCTGGACTTTGCACAGAGGGACTTTTTCTCTTGAAATGTTTCTTTATTTTGCCAGAAAAATTAACTGGATACTTTGAGTGAGCTTAATTCAGAGAAGCCAGTGACACCACTTTCGACTCTAACCTGAAGCAGAGTCAGACAGTGAGATCCGTCTTCTTAAGGAGATGCTAGGAGAAGGGAGTTGTGTGTACCACTGGACATGGGAAATAGACACACACCGAAACAGGAGAAAGAACACTGTCACTTTCTTTGCAGCCATGTGCCCCCTTTAAAGCTTTGCTTTTAATTTTTACAAAGCAGATTTCTGACACCAGCTAAATAACATGAACAAACAGGGCTTTCTCTTTGTTCATCTTTTGAATATTTATTAATATGCATTTCTGACCAGCTGGGAGCCCTTGTCTTCCTCTCATTCCCTCTACAACCATGGAGAAAGGCTGTACTCATGGAAACCCAGAATGCTAGACCAGTGGCAGGGTGATTCGATTCTGCGTGGTTTCCATATCCTGGGAGCAGTGTGATCCCTGCGCGAATCTGGCAGTCAGCCTCCTTTTTTTTTTTTTTTTAACCAAACCATCTGGCAGACTCAGAGCCCAGCTCTTCGGTAATAATTGTGCTACTTACTCCATCTGTACTTATAAGATAACTAGTTGCCTTTACAAATTAAGCTAGCCCATCTGTTTCCCTACTTTATAAATGAGTACCAGGGCGCACTCTCTCCCTGGAGTGTGGACCAACGTAGCTTGGAGAACGTGAGACAGGGAGAGGGGGCTTTTTTCCTTTCACAAGGTTGAGAAGAGACATACTGCATTCCTAGAGCCCTGCAAGGGAGGAACAAGTCTATAAAGGGCTGTTTTGTGGCATCTGTGCTGCTAGACTTCAGCAAAGGTTACTCTGAGTGACGGGCTGTGAGTGGGCTCCGTGGGAGGAGCAGTGCTCCATTAGGAGAGAAGCCAAGGGCGAGAGGAAGGCCGGCGTACTGACGGATCTGGTTTCCATAGATGTCCTTGAGGTTGAAAGTGGGAGGAAGGGTAAGAAAGGACCAATGGGGCGCTACTGAATTATTTTCTTATCCTCGTGTTCTGTCTCTCTGAATCTGTAGAATGAAAATCTCCATTTGTTAGTTTCCTCAAGTGACTAACAGCAGTTCACACATTTTGAGAATCAGGCTGAATATTTGCTATGGCACACCGTCCTGCCACCAAAGAGTGCAGGTTCCTCAGAGGAGATGACAGTTGGTTGAACTAGCCCACGTGTTAAGAATAATGAGAGCAAACACTAAAATCAAACTCTTCATTTCTCACAAGTGGAAAATGAAACCTGCCAATGGTTATATTTCAATTATTAGTTGGTGAGGAAACTGGTGAGATGTTATATCTAGGTCAAAGGTGCATGAATAGATGTACTTGTAGGCAAGTGAGATGTTAACATGAATTTGTGCTATGGCTGCAAAACTCGCTTTAAAATAAGAGAAGAAAATTGAATGCTCTTGTACCAGTCAGAATCAGTTTGCATACCTATGGATAAACATCATTTGCATTGCTGTTGTCAATTATCTACCATTTTCAGAGTTGTAAAGTAGCTGAAAGATATTGGAAGACCAGAGATTTCATGAAATCTAGTGACCAGAAGGGTCTTCCATTGTAATCTATGTATCTGTTATGAGGTTTTGTACATCTGTCTTGAAGCTAAGACTCATGATGTACTGCCTGGGGTTGGTAGATTCAAAATCCAGGTCTGAGTGCTGACCTTGTTGCCTATTAGTGTTTTGAAGTTTTAAGTTAAAAATTGTAAAGTTTACTTAACTTTTCCTTGAGCCTTTGGTTTCTTATCTGTAAGAGGTAATATGAATACAAGATCTACATCAAAAGGATGCCAGAGAGTCATTTATGGCTATATATTTTTTTGTAAACCAGGATACAAAAATTCTTTCCTATATGAAATAACATTAGTGACCTGTTGCTGAGTTCTTACCTCAAGCTCTGTGTAAAGCACATAAATCATTTCATTTTACACTGACTTCATCTGTGTGTGGTTCTTATTGTTATCTGTCAAAATCGACTTCCGGAAATGACTTAAACCAAATGTCATGGAGGAGTGCAAAGCTGGAATTCAAAGGACAGCAGCCTGAGTGAGGGTCTGTGCTCTCCACTGTCTGGGGCAGAGCTACACATGGGGGAAGGGCAGAGAGGAGAGGTGCTGGCTCTGGTTTAATGAAATGGCGACTCAGGGTTTTGTGATTCATGCCCTTGATGGTGGCCCATTGGCAGGATGTTTTTGCAGAAGAAGCGAGTGGAGAGAGCTGAGGCTTAGAAATTGCACTCTAGGTGTGTGAACTTATGGCAAGAAGGTTGTCCTGCTGGTGTCTATAACTAGATCCTGTCCTGCCTCCTTCTCTTCTTATATTCATATAATCATTCATTCATTCATTCATTCACTCACTGGAGCAGGTGATTGGGCCCAGGGCCTTGACTATGCAAATATTCTACATCCCTGGCCCTTCTTTTCTTATTTTAGACAGTGAGTTCTTCGTAAAAAAGGAAAGAGGTTGGTGATTTTGCCTGAAGTATGCCAAGGAGGAAATATATGGCACAAATAGTCTCCCTTTTCACCATTTCTTGGCTTAAAACTGTGATGGTGAACCTTTTAGAGCTTTCTGTGACAGAAACAGTCCACTCAGCCCGTGTGCCATAGGTTCGCCACCCTAGCCCGGGGTTTCCGGAGAGTCGGCTGCTGTTTCTACCATCAGACAAAGAACTCATATAAGAAATATGTCATTTTAATAAAGGACTTTTTGTAAGACTTTTTGATGTCATTAGTGCATCTACTTAAAGTATTTATTGGATCATTCTAATATTGATAATCTGTCTTGTATACTTTGATAAATATGATTTATTTAAAATATTATTTTTGCATTCACAGATGGAATCATACAAAAATGCTGAGAAACACTTAGCCCAACTGTTAAGTTTTATTTCTGAAGAGAAAAAAAATAAAACAAAAGAAAAAAAAAGTATATGGGTTTACTTGACAAAATGAAATGAATCTAATTTTCATTTGGATATTTATTTTTCATGAACTGAATATTTAGAAATCCCTTTTCATATGTAAACCAAGTTTTCTTAAAAATACAAGAATTATCAAATTGGCTAAAGAAAATTTGGAATCGAATCTTTGTAACGTTTCTTTCTATAGTTATTTATTTATTTATTTTTTTTTTTTTGAGACAGGGTCTCACTTTGTAGTTCAGGCTGGCCCTGAGCTCAGCCTCAAACTCACATCACAGCAATCCTCCTGTCTCTGCCTCCTGAGTGCTGGGATGACAGGCGTGAGCCACCACGCCTGGCACTGTGGTATGTGGTACTGGTTGCTGCTGGGGTGAGTCTCCACACCCAGTATTGTTATGTGGTTACCAGGAATCAAACCTGGGTCCTTGCACTTGCAAGACAGGAGCCGGAACCACTGAGCTATATCCTTGGCCCTCTTTCTATAGTTTTTAAAATTTAATTTTATTTATTTACTTTCTGTACCAAGGACTAAACTCAGGATCTTGTGCTGTTGAGGTAAGTGCGATGCCATTGAGCTACATCCTCAGCCTTCTACAGTTTATTTTGTGTGTTTCTTTAGACATCAATTAATTTTATAGTTTCTTTTTTTGTCTGCCGCTTGATATTGAGAACAGACCTTCAGAACTGCAAGGCTACCTCCTTCCACCTTCCAGCATCTACTGTATAGACAGATAACCAAAGCCTTGGTTATTTTATGAGAACATTAGTGCAAGAGTAAATATGGTTTAAGGTTGAGGACCTGTGAGTCCTCTGGTTTTTTTTTTATCATGAAATCGATCAGAAAAAGATTCATACTTTTTGAAACTAAGGTTTTTACCACTGAGAAAGAAAACCAAAGAGTTTTCAAAACTCTTATTTATTTGATTTCAGCAGTTTGGTTATTTTATATATAGTTTATCCAGTTTAGTCATGTTAATTATATAAGTACCATTGCCTCCCTCTCTCTCTTTCTATAAGTAATTCTGGAAATGTATGAAATAGCTCCACAGATGAATTCTTTAGGAACCTAAATGCCCTAGAGACTTTTCAAAACATCAGGCATTTCCTCTTTAACATTCCCAGCCTAGAGAAAAGCCCAGCTCATTAGCAGTTCTGTGTAATCTCGAGTGTGTAGGTCACTGAAGCTGGCTGGTAGGATGACAGCTGAGAAATGATGGTGCAGGGGAATCGACTGCTTTCAGCCTGAATTAGAGTATTTCTTCTTATATTACCACTCGGTGGCACCTGCATGGATAGACATAAGGGGAAGAACCCTTTCGCTACTTCTGAAATCCTAGGCCAAGTGGAAAAGACCCTGGACTCTTGTTCACACTATATCCATGATGTTAAAACTGAGTGATAAATTTCTGTAAAGAGAGGCATTTGACTAGTGATTTAAAGTTTGGGTTTTTGCTTTGTTCAAAATTCTGAAGGGATTTACAATAACTGCAGATGAAGAATGGCATGAATCTGAATGTCTGTGTGCATACCTGGGTATAACCACCCAAAGCCATTGGAATTTCCTAGCATCCACAGGCCTTGAGGAGGAAAGTCTTGTAAATCCTCATCACTGCTGTGAAACCTCAACTCTTGGATTGTTTTTTTTCCTTCACATGTAGTTTTCTCTGTCTCTGTCTCTCTGTCTCTCTGTGTCTCTCTGTCTCTCTGTCTGTCTCTCTCTCTCTCATTATCCATGTCTCCATATTGTGTTTTTTCTTTACTTCATCCTTTACTGATGCTATTTATCTTTCAGGTTATTGCAGGAAGTGGACTACAAGCCTTAGCATTCTTCTTTCCTATGGTTCAGAGATAAGAGCAATGCACTTGAAGTCAAATGAGCAGAGTATGATCTATTCTCTTTTGACCAGTAGTTATAGGACCTTAAACAAGTTATTCAATACTTGTGAGCTTTTCCTTGTCTATGAAACAGAGTCGAGAATGCTGCCCTCCCAGGCTGACAGGGGACAGCTCTATGTCACTGAGTGCCTACTTTGTTCAGACAGAAGTTAGGCATGGCGTTTTACACACATTTTTCCACTGTCAAAACAGCTCTCCACAGTAACTGATTTCCTTAGTAAATTATGTAAGGGTAGAAGAGGTCTGCACAATTTCCCTTTAGCTATTTGATGTCAGAACAGGATTGTAATGCTGGAATCTGCCACCATAAAAGGACAAGTCTCCCAGCATATGCCAGGTTGACCCATTTGATGTCACATATGACCTGAGACCCGCCTACCTGATGTTGTGTGAGCTATGTGTGAATGTTCTTTCCCTTTTTGGGCACTGTCCCCTGGAGTTCTTGGTCTTTGAAACTCCAACCATTAAGGCCGAAGTATCCTATCAATTGGCCCAGGCTTTTCTTCATTCCCAGTGTAGTGAGTAAGAGCACAGACTTTGGAACTTGATTTCCCAGGTTCAAATCTTTTCCAGGTTGTAACTGTGTGATCTTAATGAGCTAACTTCTGTATGTGTTTCTTCATCTGCAAAATGGAGACAGTAATGGCCACATCAGGCTTGCTGTAAAGCCAAATATGTGCTATCATTTAGAAGGCTACCTTGTACATTGTAAAATCTCAGTCAGTGCTAGTACCATAGAAGTCTGGATTAATGTGGTCTTACCATGACCTACTCTTCCTTTGTGCCAAAAACTTGGCACTTTCCTTTCTTTTATGTGTACAGAACTTAGTTCAGATTGCTGACAGAGTACACTAGAAAATTCTTTTGGTATGATATATATTTGTGTTACGTTTGTGTCTCACAAATTTGGGAACCACTATAACCTCTGCCTGTGTATTCATGAGGCATTACAGTAAATTGAGTTTTCAGTGACTTCCTGTAGAAGAGGAATTTAAACTTTTGCTTCCAAATTTTTTCCTATTTTCCTTCCACATTTTAAGGAAATCAGCTGACAGTGTTGACAACGCTAGTCGAATGTGATCTGGATTCTATTAAGAAACTTATGAAAAATTACTTTAAAAGCCTTGTTTTAAACATAAGCCCTGCAGGAATTCTGTCCTTGTAGAAAACCAAATTAGCAGAGGATGGCTTGTCTAGCTTACCTTGATTCAGAGTACCGCAGAACTGAGAACACCAAGCTGCATTTTAATATTATGAGTTCTGCCTGTGTTAAGGATAGAGCTTAAAAAACAATGATTTGCTATTAATTTGAGCCATTCTTGTTCACCATGTTGACAGCACTGACTTATAAAGACTAGGGTTTTCTGTATTACTCTATAAATTTTATTTTAGAATTCTCTTCTAGGAATAATTTTGCTTCTTGTGAATAAACAAAGAAAACAATATTTTCTGTCTTTTTCATAAGCAGATTACAAAAAGCTCAAAAAGTGCTTAAAGCTTTGGCAGGGCACCTTTCTTATTCTTTGCATTTGACTCTTGTATATTATTTTTCTCTTTGGCTCCACTTTTCTATTTTTATTTAAACATTTGACTTCAGTACTTTTTATTATAAGGCACTTCAAGATTTTTATGGAAAGATGTAAGCATGTAGTAAATATAAATACATTGAATAACAATCAGTTTAAAAGGAAATACTTTCTGTCAAAGCAAGCAGTTGCTGTACAAGTTTCTGTGCGAGGTAATTGCAAAGCACTGAGGAACACACAGGAAATTCCTGGCGGGAGCTGGAGAGGAATGGAGTCTTCAGAGAGAGCTGCTTCCCAGAGGGCACAGTGAAGGAATGAGGCTTCCTGGGACAAGAGTAGCATTTCCAAAGCCAAACTAGTGTGGGCTACCCCGGTGGTCTGTATTAGGAGTGCCTGCAAGCGCGCAGAGCTGAATCATTTGATTGTGGGAGCCACAAAAGACGCTTGAGTCGTTTGGGGTAGGTGCTTGAGTTGTGTACCTCCTTGTCCCTACCGGATGAGAGTCACAGAGTGGTGACACCTGAGTGTCTGAAGAACCCATGCCCCTAATTCTCAGCGTGCGCTGCCTGGTAACTTTCTGGTAAAATGTGTGACAATGGTTTATCATCGGAGAGAACCAACTCAGGGATTACGAGATGCGCCGGTAGAGGGTGTGTCTGAACTGACCGAGAGTCCTAAGTGACCTGTGGCTGGATGAAACGTCAAGGCAGAAATTACATCCAACAGCTTCTCTATTTATTGTTTTCACCTGCCTCTGTTTCACCTGACCATCCATCCACTGACTTTCCACCGCTTCGCGGAGAGGTTTTGTTTATCAAGAAAAGTTAAGTGCTTATGCCGTCCTGCGGGTGTTTTATCTGTTTAATAAGGAAGGAAGATGTAATCTTCTTTCCTTTTTTGTTTGCTGCTGCTTCAGAGTGTTTCATTATATCCCTGTCACGCAGTGATTCACAGGGAACTCTAACTCTTCTGCTGCAGCTTGTAGTGAAAAGACATCACTGTAACTTTGCCAAGAGATGACAGCCTTGGGATAGAGCCAGCCAGGGCCAACTTTCTCCAGTTCTTTTTTTTTCTCTCTTTTCTCTGTTGAAAAAAATATAATACTTGAGCTTCTTGACCCTGTCCACCCCACTGCCTCATACCAATTCTCATTTCTTCTTCAAGGACATTATTCTGAATGGTTATATTTGACAATTTTGCTATGCTGTCACTAATACTTTTTTAAAATCACAAGATGTATAGGCTTATACATATTCATGGTTAACAAAATAGTGTGTTTATATGCAAGATCAATTCACTGGAATAAAATAACTTATCTTTCCTGTTATGTGACATCATAAAGTTTAAGAACACTTTGATGCTTTGTTTGGATTAGTATTCTTTTAAATCCTCAATTAGTGCTGTGCAGATATAAATATATATTGCAAGTCTTAGTAACTATTTTTAGTGGTTTTCTTAGTCTCCTGGGGCAAATCCTGTGTTTTTCATACCCTTTCCCATCCGATCTAAAACACTGCTATAGCTTGAGTATGTTACCTAAAGTTCATGTGCTGAATTCTTTATCCTCGCAGCAGTGTTGGAAGTGCAGCCTGATCAGAGGTGTTCTGGTCATGAAGCCGCAAAGGAAGTTAAATCTCATCACAAATGGGTTCAAACTGGCAAGTGGGGCTCCTGCTCCCCAGCTCTTTTGCACACCATGCCTCTGTCATGCTCTGTAGGAAGGAGGCTGGGGCAAGATTCATCCCCTTCAAATTGGACTTCACACTTCAAGAATGCTAAGAAAGAAATCTCTGTTCTTTGCAAACAGTCTCTAACATTTTGCTGTGGCAGCTTCACATAGACAGAGATAGGCCTCCTGGGGATAATAGTGTACCCACTGACCTGTTTGGGAATCTTTGCAAAAATATTATTTGCATACTGCTTTTAGAAAAAAAGCACCACCCCAGGTAGGAATATTCTAACTTTGTTCCTATTTATTTTACGGAGTTTTACTTATTTGTGGGTGATAACCCCCCTAGTACTACTTTGTTCCCCTAGGACGCGTATGCATTTGCCTTGTGCATGTTCGAATGTAGGGAAGTCTGATCAATGGAAAAGGGAATTAGATTCAAGATATCAGAACAGTATGAGACAGTTCTAAATAACAGTAAAATCCCACATTTCATAATGTACTCCAAGGGGAAATTTATCGTATTTTCAGACCAGAAGTTTGTGGGGAGAGGAAAATTTCTGATTACTTCCTGAAGTATTGATTGATTTTGATTATTTTTATTCACATTTTATAGATGTATTCTTGAATTTGTTTACCCACATGTATCTGAAGTTCCCTAAAGACTGGGTTCGCTGTTGTAGACTCTTTGAAGAGCTAACTTCTAACGCAAACCTCCACTGTCCACATCTCTGTAGATCTGGCAGTTTGCTTAGAAATGGTGAGCTTGAATGCTTCCATTAGGAATAATGCAAGTTAATTTAAACAAGGTAAAAATCTCATCATATCAGTGCTATCAGAGAATGTGAATGGTCTAGTATTCTAATGAGAAGGTAGAAATTATCATACTGAACAAACCAGCAAGACTTAATTATATGCTGTCTGTAAAATACACTTTAAATAGAAAGATACAAATAGAATAAAAGCATATAATGGTAAAAGTCCCACATGTACTAGCACTAATCAAATGAATCTTTGTGTAGCTGTGATAATATCAAGGTTGATTTGAAAGCAAAATATATTACTATGAAAAAATAATTTCTTTTCTGTATAAAAAAGTGATCAGTACACCATATGTTTACAGAATAATTCTAGACTATCAAACACATGGAGAGAAACAAAACTGTAAAGTGAAAATTATAAATCTATAGTGGCACATGGATATTTTAATACTTCTCAATAGTTGACAAAATAAATAAAAATCAATGATAATATGTAAAATCTATATAAAATTCTTAACCAGTTTGTACTGATTTATAGACCAGTCCACTTAATAAAAGCAAAATAAATGCTCTTATCAATGGAATATTTACCAAGATATATCATGTATATGTCATAAAAGTCAATAATTTTAAAATAATTTCAGTCATAAAAAGTATGTTCTATAGTTTCAATGAAATTGAACTAGAAAACAATAATGTCAAAATATCTGTAAATGTAAATTTTTGTAGACTAAACACCTTCAGATTGAAATTCCACGGATTGAAATTCAACAGATTGAAAAAATAGAAAATACCTTGATCTATGTGAAAATGAAACCATAATGTATCAAGAGTTGTAGAAACCAATAAAGTAGAATTTAGAGCACTACAAGTCTGTATTAGCAGAAAATAAAGTTCTCAAGTCAGTGATCTCAAATCCTGCCTTAAGAAGTTGTAATCACAAGAGCAATGAAACTAAAACTAAACAGACAGGGGAATAACAAATATCTTAACAGAAATCAGTGAAATAGAAAACAAAAAAATTGATAGAGAAAATCAAGGAAACCAAAAGGTAGCCGGAAAGATCAATAACATCGATGATTCCCTCACCACTTATCAGGGATCCCAGGGAAAAGACAAAGGCCACTGGGATATTGAACAAGAGATGTGGTATCATTACATAATTTAGAGATATAGAAAGGTTTGCAAGAAAAAGTGGGAGAATATTTCAATAGGTTAGAAAATAGACTAAGTGGAAAAATTCTATGATAAACATTACCAAAACTCACTAATGAGGGGACAAACAGCTAGACAGTCCAATATTACTAAAGAAACAGACTTTTTAATTAAAAATTTGCGAGCATAGAAAACTATATACATTGGATGTTTGGGTGATAAATTCTATCAAATACTTAGAGATGAATAATATAAATTATGTACAAACTTTTCAAAAATAGGTGAGAAATAAATACAATTTCATTCTTTGAATCTAGTGTACTAAAATCAGACATTGCTACAATAACATGAAACTCTAATGAATGTGACTTCAGAACTCTTTAGCATAATACTAACAAGTAGAATTCACAATTATATCAAAGAATACTTCTTAACCAAATAGAAAAACATATGGTCAGTATAACTCTCAAAATCATTACAATTCACTGTAACAAGACAGAAAAGAAAATGCATGGCATTATCTGAACTGTAGTAAGAAAATGACTTGGAAGATTTGATACAAATCATCAGTTTTTGCTTTCAAAATTCTTCATATATTTTAAATATTAGTTCTTAGATAAACAGTTGACAAAATTTTGTCCCCATTCCATGTGTTGTGTTTTTACCCTGTTGATAATTTATTTTGCTGTGCAAGAATTTCTTAATAAGATTTCAGTTGTTGATTATAATATTTCCCATGTAATCAATGTTCTGTTCACAAAATGTTTACCTCTCCCAATGTCTTTCTGAGTTCAACCTATTCTATTTTCTGGCAGACTTAGTGTTTCTGTTTTAATATTTAGATACACAATCCACTTCCATGTTAGTTTAGTCACACAGCAGATGCTACAGAAATCCTGAAGATTATCAATGTCTCTTTGAGAACTTGTACTCAGATACGATAGAAAACAAGAAATGGACAAACTCCTAGAAACGTAAGATATACAAAGCTGAAACAAGAAGAAATATAAATTTTGAATAACTCAATATCAGTCAATGAAATTGAAGATGTAACAATCAATAAATAAATGCCCAAGTCCTCATGGATTCATTGCTGAATCTACACGACATTTAGAGATCCAGCACCACTATTCCTCAAACCGTTTAATGAATTTGAAAAGAAAGAATCCTTCCAAAGTCATTTGTGGATCTTACGAAAATAGAGAACTAAAAGCCAACCTCCCTGATGAAAATAGACACAAAATCCTTAATAAAATACTGGCAAACAATGCAGCAGAACAGTAAGAAGATCATACACCCTGACCTAGAGGGATTCATGCAAAGATTGTTGAACATATGCAGATCAATAAATGCAATGCACAACATCGAGAGATTAAGGACAAAAACCACATGATCATCTCAATAGACAAGAACAGCATTTGGCAAAGTCCAATATATATGATAAAAACTCAATAGAAAATTGGAACATATGGTCTTTACGTCAATTTGATAAATGCCACCTACAATACACCATCAGCCCACATCTTACTAAATGTTCAAATACTACAAGCTTTTCCTCTAAAATCAGGGACAAGTCAAGGTTTTCCACTATTATCATTACTATTCAATATGGACTTGGAAACATTAGAGTAATCAGACAAGAGAAATAAATAAAAGGAATAGAGAGAGAAAAAGAAGTTAAACTATCATCATTTGCAGATGACACAATACTTTATATAGAAGGCCCCCAAAAGACTTCTAGATTCAAGGACAAAATCCAGTCAAGTAGCTAGATACAAAATCAACACTCAAAAGTTAGTGCCATCCTGTACACACATCACAAACTCACTGAGAGGGAAATTCTCACAATAGTATACAAAATGCAATACTTAGAAGTCAGTCTAGCAAAGTAAGTAAAAGATCTTTACACTGAAAACTGCAATCTCTGGAAAACGAGAACAGAGACAATATCAGAAATCTAAAATGTATGGTAGATTTTGTAAAATAGTAAGAAAATATTCAAAGAGAAAAGTGGGGTTGGGATAAGTAAAAAGGGAAAGAAAAAATTTTAATAGTTAAAAAAATAAAGTTTATGTATATAGGGGGCAGGAAGTCACAGGGTGGGCAGGAGAATGGGAAATAATGAAAATTAAATCATGTAATGTATTGATACAAATTATCAGTGCTGATTATAATCATAATGTGTATATAAAATGTATTGCTAAAATCAATTTTAAAAAATAATTTAAAACATGGGATATGAGAATTCAAATTTAAAAAACAAACAAAAGAAAATGGAAAGATATCTCTTATTCTTGTATAGGCAGACTCAGTATAGTAAAAATGGACACACTTCCAAGATTGTTCTACAGATTTAACACAGTCCCAACCAAAATACCAATAGCATACTTCACAGCACTAGATAAAAATTTCCTAAAATTCATTTAGAACTAGAAGAGACCTAGGATAACAAAAGCAATTCTGGACAACAAAGAAAAGGCAGAATGCATCATAATCCCTGACCTGAAATTTTACTACAAAGCTACTCTGATTAAAAGTAGCATGGTTCTGGCAAGAACAAAACAAAATAGACCAGAGGATCAATGAAAAAGAGTAGATGATGCAGAGACTACTCCAAACACAATCAGCCACTTTATCTTTGACAAAGGGGACAAACACCTTTACTAGACAAAAAGTGGCTTCTTTAATAAACAGTGCCATGAAAATTGGCTTCCCTCATGCTGAAGACGAAAGCTAGATATATGTCTCTCATGCACTAAACTAAAATTGAAGTGGTAACTCCTTGATAAGAACTTCAGGTGGAGAAGTCCAGCAACTCGATCTTCAGAGTTTCACATGTGGTTTTCTTGGCATTTTCCTATGATACCGATAAGACTCACACAGTTCAAGGCATCCACTCAGCAAGACCTAAGGTAAGGGAGAGAGCAATCCTGGGCAGGTCATGGAAGAAGCTTTTTCCTGTATGATTTTTCATTTCATTCACAAGCAATGTGACTTTCTCTCTAGAGAAAACCACGGGTAAAGAAAAATGAGATTTCTTGGATTGGTTTATGCATAATCATGCTACATCAACTCATTGGTTTTATTCCAACTGATCTAAATTTTTCTTCCAAACACTTTATAAATAGTTCAAAAGAAAAATGATGGGTAACTCATGTTATACTTTTCTCATAAATAATACAAGGTGTTCCGCCATCTCTGAGTACAAAATAAATCCAACTCGTAAATCCCAAAGTTTAAGCAAAAAGCCACAAATTCCAAATGCCGGCTCATGGAGGCTGCTCCTAAGGCTTTGGAAGCAGCCCTGAAAGAAAGAGGACCTGAAGGTCAACCTTGACTTGCTTCATTGTAAACTCGTTTTCCCCCAAGCACTTGCTGCTCATCCTCAGAACAAAATCAAAGCTCTATTGGTGAGGGTTGGATGGCTGTTCCATAATCCTTCCCGATTCCCTTCTATAAGGCGTTCTGGATCTGGAGCTGGTGGGGATTCTAGGGAACTGTGTTGCTGCTGTTTACATTTCTTTCTGCCCATTAGAATGCTAGCTTCTTTGCAGATGTGATAAAAGCATCCACAGTAAAGAGAAAGAGGATACTGGGGTCTTTGCTTTGTGTCCTCTTCACTATCATCAGTTGTGTGACCTTACAGAAATTATTTCATATTTCTTAGAACTAACTGCTTTCCCTGTTACTGCAGATAGATAAAATGCCATGGCATTACTGCAATTCAAATAGACCTGTTCGAGGTTCTCCTGACAGCTACATCCTCCTGTCTGTTATAGACACCTAGGAAGGAGCGTCCTCTCTCTACTTTGATCCCTAATTTCAGCTCATTGCCTGAGGCTTTTTGCCTTTTCTTTTCTATTTTCCCAAAGCCTTTCCCTCAAGTAGAATCATTTTCTTTTCTAAAATGACCGTTTAATTCTAAAATCCCAAGTTACAGATTGTGGGGTGGGTGGTGAGAAGCAGTCTATTTTTCTTTTAAAAACTTATTTGGAGTGATTGTTAACATGTATCCTTAATGATTAAATCATTGCAAAGGAAGACAGTTTGTAAAAAATATTTTCCCTCACTACTCAATTTTTTAAGTATCACATAACAAACGTCAACTCATAGCTTTTATTTGACTGATCTGAATTCCTGTTACTAAGTGCATTATAAATAATTTAAAAGGAAAACAGTGGGTAACCCATGTTATATTTTTCTTTCATAAAGAATACTTTTAAACTCTTATGTTCTGTCCTCACAGCAGCTTATGAAATGGAGACTTCCACACTTTTGGGTTAAATCTGATCAAGGTAGTCAGAGGCAGTTAGGAAACACTATACAACAGGGAGGACAGGGAGCCTCCACTTACTGGAGCTAGAGACTATTCTAAACATTTGAATTTTTACAATCACCCTAAAAACAACTATTACTTCTCTTACAGATGTGGAACTGAAACAGAATAAAAAGTAACTATCCCCAGTTGACAAAGCTAGAGGAAAAGAGCTAGTTCTATCTGATTCCAGGCCAGTGCTCTTGAGCACCACTGCTGCTGGGCACACCGCCACCTGACCGATGAACCTGGGCGACAGCAGGCAGGACCTCTGGGTCCACCACCTTGACGTCATGACTTGTGAATCCAGAGTAGGGCATTCAAGCCTCAGTCTTACTGATTTCCCCTTTGGAAATTCCTAATGAAAAGTCTTGGTTTTAGAAATAATTCCTGAATAATAAATAAGAAAGAAAGTATTTTAAAAATATTAACCAAATCTTTAGGAGTCTCAAAATTCAGGGTCTTCAGTCATGTGGATCTCAGAATTTCCTCCTGAGCCCCAGTTTAGACACCAGTTGACAGTCTCACATGTGCCTGAATGTTAAGTTCCGGTAGAAGTCAGTAGGATTCCGTTACTCCAAGGATACTCACTTAACATATGACACAGTGCAGAATACCTGATTTAGGCAGTGTTCTTGGTACTTGACAGGAAAACGTAAGATGAAGTAGAAACATATCCATAGTGAGCATTTGGTCAGAAGGAGAGGTGTTGGTAGCCGTTTCCTACAGTGCCATGGCTGCCTATGCGGGAGTGAAAAGTTGGCCTGATTTCTGGATCAGAGCCCAACATTGTTTACTTTCCTCAAGGATAATTACTACCTTCGCCAGATTAAATTAAGAACCTCTACACACCTTTGACAGATTAAATTAAGAACATTGTCAGCACACCCCGCCCACCAGCTCTTTATGATTAACCTTGAGATTAAACAAGCGAAGGATTCTGCCCTTTTTCAATAATCTTTTTTTTTTTTTCCTCTACACGTAAATGAAGCTAGTCGGCATGTAGGTGGTACTTAAGAAATGTATAAAAGAAGGCTGATAAACAAATGTGGCACTCATTCAGATTGACGGTGAGCCCTTCCAAGTCCCTCAATCCTGTCTTTATTTCTCATCCTAACTCCTTGGCTTGGTCAACCCGTTGCTCTGCCCGGCTGGCCCCAGCAGAGAGGACAGGGTGAGGTGTGAGTCCACCTCTTTCTAGGGAGTCTTCCTCTCTTTATGCATCCACTGAGCAGTAGGTGAAGGAGGAGTGTAGTGACTACTCTGTCTCCTCCAACCCCAGCACAGCTGCCCTGGTGTCTGAGCCGTTGCCTGTATGATGCCATTGGCTTCAGTACTGCAGGAGATGGTGGCATGCTTCTATCTAAGCCAAGGAACAACTGCTTGTTTTTCAATCTGCGTCCTACTAAATACTTGCTCTGTTGTCTAGGGCAAGTTAGTTTCTCTGAGGTTCATTTTCTTCTTTTATGAAAATTACAATATCTTTCCCTCAAAATATTATAAGAATTAAAATATTTCTAAGATTAATTTCAGTTGGCATATAAGAAGCATTCACTATGGTCATTATTACTTATTTCATTGTTATTTTTAATAATAATCCACAATTAGTATCTAGGAATCCCTAAAAAAATAGACATAGAAATAAACTTAGAAAATCATCAATACAACTAGTCTGTACTGAATTCACACTCAATTCCAGGCATACATGAATTGTGAACTATTGACGACATTTATTTTATACAATATAAAAAGCTTTACAGAGGATAAATTAACTGGTCAAACTAGGTCAAACAGCTAGGAAGTAAGAGAAAGTTAAGTGCCCCATCACACAGGCAGTACGTAGTAGAACAGTTGAGTTTTTTTGTTATTCTACACCAGCTTGAAGAACTATTGATTATTGTAAGGGAATTTCATTTTCAAAGTTAGTATGATCTTAATATGTATTTTCTTTCTTTTTTAAAAATTCAAATCTTTATTGGTACATTATGAATACATATCATCATCACATTCAACATTGAGAGTTTGTACCAGAATATTACATGACTTGATTCTCATTTTTTCCCCTTTACCCCCACCCTGCAACCCCCACCCCTATATACATAAGCTTTGTTTCATTTTTTCTTTATTACTGTCACATTCTTTTTACCCTTGTTATTTACACCTACACCTTCTTTCCCTTTAAATATTTTCTATTTCACAATATCAACTATACATACTACAACTCATGTACAACTTCATTTTCTCATACCAGAGAAAAGATACAATATTTACACATCTGTAACCTACTTATTTCACTTGTGAGGATGTCCTGTATTTTCTTTCTTAAAGAACTCCAATACTTCTCTTCCAAAAATTTCAAGAGAGGACACAAATGCTTTCGTGTGGCACTCGACATAGTATCGGCACAACCCTTCCTTCTGACATGACTCCTAGCAGGTTTCCGTCCCCATTTACCCCATCCACACCAGTCCTCTCACACTTCCTTGAGAACACTCAGAGGCTCACGGGCCTCTGCACCTTTGCTCATTGTGGCTTCTTCCTGGATTGTTCCCCAACTCCCGAGTCCTCTCTGCCCTCTCTGAGGCTCCCATTCCTTGATCAACACTTCATCAAGCATCATCGCAGACTTAGGCACACAGGATTCATGATTTCTCTTTGTGTCTAAATTTAGCATCTTCCAGATGAACATCAATGTTGAGTCTGCTCTTCTTGGTAGAATAAGTCCCTAGAAAGTGGGGTGTGGGCTGATTCTGCTTTATGGCCTCAGTCACTCCCTCTTTTTGACTGTGCACACCCTGGAAATGCTACTGATGAGATGAATGAAATACCCCGATCGATCTCTTCAACCCATCCATGTGTTCTGAGAAGCTCGGTCCCCTGAATGACTGGGCAGATGGAGACAGAACTCACATGGAAATCCAGGGCGGTGTTGCGCCTTGTGCCATGTGTCGTCCGTGACCATACTTGGCTAGCTGTGACATGATGGAATTTTGACAACACTCTGACAAGCAGTCAGCCTTAGCAGAGCACTCTTTGTTGACTTAACCTTAATAGTTGTCTTTTCCATCCTTCATGAGATTTTCATAGGGCTAGACGCTGAGGGAAGCAAGTTCATGAGAAGGAAAATGTGAAAACTCTCCTGACATTTATCTGCATGTTGGCAAGGCATTTGGCAGATTCTTGGGGTAGGTTGATGGACCTGATGAGGGAACATCAGTAGGATAATGTGCACTCAGTGGCTTAGTGGCTGGTTGAAGAATTGTACCAAAACATCTGCTCATGAGGTCTTCTGCTCCAGAGCCTTCATTCCCCTTGTTATTCTTTCTGGGTCCACTGAGGCATAAATCAACAGGATCCAGTAGCTGAGATTGACTATTTCAATCTATGGTCACAAAAGAATTAAAACATAACATTAGGCCTTTTGCTTATTCCGTTTGTGTTAGTTCTATGATTTCTAAACTGATTGTTTTCTGTGCCAAGGCCCTTTATAGGATGTCATAATGGACAGATCAGAGGGTGTTAGCCAGACAGGCACTGGTCAAATGATCGCTGTACTGGGAACAGCTGTGCAGTGCCAGGACTGCTCTGTCCCTCTTGTATGGAGCAGCAAGAAGACCGTACCTTCTATGGATGAAATATCATTCTTCATGTCTATGCTGGTGATCAACTCCTCAGGGAAGCTCCAGACTGAGTTGCTTCCTCATTAAAATGTTCTTGGATCACCATGTTCTAATTTTATATGATCCTTAAAATAAATGACACCATTTAATTTTATAGGTAATTATTTGTTAAAAGTCTCACCCATTAAGCCATAGTCTCTGTAAAGTCAGTGACCAGATCTGTGTTGCACATTTCCATACTTCTAACATTCTACCAAAACCATTCACGGGGGGCACTGAAAGCAGGCTGCTTAGACGAGTGAGTGGACTTGGTGTGGCCCACGTGCTCTGCCACCTTAAGCAGCAGCACTGCAAACAGTCCCTTCCCCTTGTCACCACCCAGGACAGTCATGCTGCCTTCTTAACTCCTCAGCGGTCCTGGGTTCTGTGTCTCACATGCTAGCTCCTCTCCTTGGAGCAGAAGCTTCTTCCCACTCTAGCCTTTGCTCTGTAAGTGCCCGGATTTCCCCCAGCATCTCTGCACATGGCTCTTTCTCAGGGGTCCTTTCTTTGGACAACTCCATCCTTAACTCACCTGGGACCTCATTTCAACCTGGACTCCTTCCTCTTTGCTCTTATAACAATTGAACTTATTTGTTTAATGTGATATTCTAGGTACATAGTAAGCTTCAGGAAAGCCGCATTTACCACTATAGAAATTCTTTTTTTTTTTTTAGGTTTTTTGAGACAGGGTCTCGCTTTGTGGTTCAGGCTGGCCCTGAGCTCAGCCTCCAACTCACATCACAATCCTCCTGCCTCTGCCTCCCGAGTGCTGGGATTACAGGCGTGAGCCACCATGCCCGGCACTGTGATATGTGGTACTGGTTGCTGCTGGGTGTGGGTCTCCACACCCAGTATTGTTATGTGGTTACCGGGGAATCAAACCCGGGTCCTTGCGCTTGCAAGACAGGCGCCGGAACCACTGAGCTAACTCCCTGGCCCTAGAAATTCTTGAGGTCCAACATGGTGCCAGTCTGGTACCTACTGATGCATATTATTTTGCCCAAAGAATTTAGTTTTATGCAGGGGAGAAAACTAGAGAAAGGAAGGAAATGAAGAAATTTGAGGACAAAGGCCTACAGATGCTCTCCCAAACCCCTTTCCTCATTACCCCGGACATAAGGCTGAGCATGTTTTAGCCCCTCCTATAGGCAATGTGCCATGCAACAGCTGTACTTAGCCAAGGCAATGTGTTTGCCTCTGCCCACCCAGGTCTGTGTTGTGAAATTTTTCACTTGTGTTTTTCCATACTTCTCTACCTTCTGGCTGCTGAGATGAGAGGCCCAAGAGTCTTTGGAGCTGCACACTGAAGATTTCAAGGGCTCACTGAGTTCGGGGCTTTGCAAGCCCCTTGGAGAAGAGCTTGACCTGCTACGCTGACCAAGAGAGTTTGTCTCCGATGGTCACATGAGGTTCCAGGTGAGCCCTCTGTGCTTGGGCCATTCCACATTTTCATGTATATTTGCAGTTACTGTTATTCCTGGGCTAACCAATGAAATAACTACCAAGAATAGGAAGAATGGTTTTTGTTGGTGAAGGAGCTGCCTTACGCTGTGAAGTGAGTCAAGGATATGCAAAGATGCTGGTTCTGAAATTGTGCTCAGCGTCTGTCCCCCACCTGGGGGACTTGCCACAGGGAGCAGTCCCCGGTCTCAGGGAGGTCCATAGAACCAGAGGGGCGTTGAGGATCTGCGTTTCCTGAGTCCTTCAGGTGGTTTTGATGTTGATGAGGTTTGAGAATTCCTAGACACTGAATCTGGAGGTTCAAAACCTTTGGAGTGTTTGTAGCTTTGGACAAGTGAATGTCTGAGTTATAAATTTTCAGTAAAATGTGAACTATTCACTTTGTAGTTGTGTTTTAAAGTTTCAAATGTGTCCTTTTCATAAATTACCTAGCACAGAGTAGACCATTTCTGTGTGCTCCACTAAAACTGGGGCACAGTGAGGATTCTAGGAATTGGGGGACAGGGGTGACTGAGACATCAGGACTATTGTGTGAGGTAGTTACAATGTCTTGAGCAAGTGTTTCATGCCTAAGAGGTGTGAGGTGAAAAGAAATGAAAGTATCCTGCTTGGAAGGTTAGATTGACCTGCTCAGCATTTAATGCTGTTTTCAAGTTAATAATTTTTGAACATTTTCTTTAACTGCTAATCTCTTTATCTTGTGAACATTGAATATAAAGCTCCCACATAGTTCTTAGTACTTATTAAGAACACAGTATGAGTTAGCTAGTTACTATTAGATGACACATTCTGTAAGATCAGAGATTTTTGTTGTTCGTTTTCTATATTGCACTGGCCTCAGCATGCAACATCCTATACCTACCATGTCATTAACAAACACACAAATCCAATGGCACCTGTTATGTAAATTTCATAGTTTTATATATAACAGCTTCTCTTCGTCTCCTCTGCTGCCCACTCTCTGTGGCTTAAAAATGATGCTTGATAATCATTTCTAACCTGCAGCCCATACAGCCTCAAAGCTTGGTGCATGGCCACCATGAGAAAGGAGGTGGAAAGGGGCTTCCTGATGCCACAGCCTGGGGCAGCCCAAGGGGCCACACTTCCAACAAGTTCCCAGGAGATGCAGAGGCAACCCTTGTCCTGGCCAGCTTAACTTCCTCCTATTCAGACTCCCCAAATCTTACCACCTTATTGCAGAAGACTGAATAATTTGCCACATTTCAGAGTTCCTTAGTGAAGACAATGCTTTTAAGTAATATTAGTAGAGTGTGTTTTGAATAAAGGAAATTTTTTTAAAAAGACTGAGAAACAGCATCACTGTGCAGCCCAGGATGGCCTTGAACTCAATGCTCTTGCCTTAGCCCCTCTAGATCTGCAATTATAGGTGTGTGCCACCAAAGACTTTAGCTTTCAGTCTTTCAAAGGCATATTTTTATTTAAGAGAAGTTTTAAATTTTTATTATAAAAAATTAAAATGATACATTATCCCTGGTGCCAGTAGATATTTTGAAGAAAATCCACGCACCATTTCATTTCAAGGGAATTTGGCATTCCTAAGATATACGTTATGTAAAAATCTCGTTCTTGCAGCCCTTAAATCAATCCTTTATTAATAGCATCAAGTGAGTACTCAGCTTCAGGTGTTCATGGCTGCCTTTTGGTTGTTTTCTCTTGTTTTTTAGCAGTTGCTTTCTTCATTCAAATCAAGAGGCTAAACAAAGGCTGCACATTGAATGGGTTGATATTTCTCAAGATTATTTTAATCTACATTTTTCTTTTCTCTTTATCTTTTTCCTCACAAAATACTTTGGTGAAGAAATGAGGTCATTTGTCATGTAGATTTTCCCCACCATCTAGATTTTGAAGATTAGACTGTCATGATGTTGTATAAAATGTTACTTGACCCTCTGTATTTTCTGTAAACAGATAGATAGATCTAGAGACTTCATTTACCTCAGGTTCTGTTGTTTGGCTAGAATGTCTCATAAATGTTACATGGCAGTTCTTTGATCCCCTGAAGACTGCTGGGTACCATAGGGTTGGGAGAAAAGAGGCACTGTATATTTAAAGATGGGAATCCTCTGGCAATACCAGCTTTGGAAGGACTGGTTATTCCTACTTTCCCATCACTGAGACAAAATACTCAACACCTGCAATTTAAAAGAAGAGAGGTTTATTTTGACTCATAATTAAAAAGGATTCAGTCTATGGTTGGCTGGCTCCATGGCAGACGTGATATGGTAGAAGAGTGCGGGGGAGGAAAGCTGCTCAACCTGGAGAACCAGGAAAGAGAGAGAGAAGGAAACTGCGGAGGACAAGAATATACCCTTCCAGGCTAGGTCCCAGTGACTCGCCTGCAAGTAGGTCCCACTTTCTAAGAGCACATTCAGCTACAATCTCATGACCAGATTAACCCACTGGAAAACTCAGCACCACCTGATACAATTCCTTCCAGAAGGGACGGAGGAGATTTTGGGGACACTTAGATCTGAATCATAACATGAAGGTATAAGAGAGTACTTTGTCAGAGATGCCCAACTCAGGAAATTCTATCGGGAATGCTTGGACAGTAATGTCTCTTAGCTTCTTAAAAAGTCTAGAACTGGGCCAGAGATTTAGCTCAGTGGTTCTAGTGCCTGCCTTGCAAGCATAAGGGCCTGGGTTCCATCCCTGGTAACCACATACAACAAAGTCAGGTGTGGAGACTCACACTCACCAGCAATCAGCACCACAAACCACAGTGCCAGGTGTGGTGGCTCATGGCTATAATCCAAGCAATCGGGAGGCAGAGGCAGGAGGATTGCCATCAGTTTGCAGCTTGCCTGGGCTATATAGTAAGTTGAGGGCCAGCCTGAACTACAAAAGTGAGATCCTGTCTCCATTGAAAAAAAAAAAAAAAAAGGAAAAAAGAAATCTAGAACTATCTTGGATTCAGAAGAATGGAAGCGAGTTTTCAAATATTGTTAGATTCTTGGAATTAATATGATAATTAAACCTCACTGAGTAAGAACGAATTAAGTCTGTTTGTTCCCCCAGATAATACTAAAAAGGACTAATTCTTCTTTCAGGGCAAGAAGTTAACCTAACTCCTTGTCCTAGGATTCACAGTTAATGAATCTCCGAAGCCAGATCCTGAGGTGTCTGGGCACAAGAGAGGGGCTGTATTACCTTCTAGGGAATTCCGTCACCAATGGCAAAAGCCCTCTAGAGTTTGCATGCTGAAAACATGTAGCTTACTGACATGATATCCGAGGTTATCCATGCCTGGCTTCTGCATTCACACCTGTGAAAATAGCCCCTTCCTCACGTGTTTCTCTTCAGATGCATAAATACCTGATCCAATTATAATGAAGTTTGCCAGTTCTTTGAATGAACCATACTTCTAACTTTTTGCTTTTGCACATGAAATTTCCTCTGCCTGAAAATAATGTGTTCTATATTCTTTCTCACCATCCATTTATCATCCTAGTGTTTTCTTAGACTCCAAATTCCAACTCAACTTTCTTCCTTCAAGAGCTCCTGTAAGTTCTTACGAAACCAAGTGTGTCTGCTATCAGAGCATTTAATGTACTATTTTCTCAGTCCTTCTGCTTCCTGTGATGGATGGACCACACCTATCTCAGTCTGCTCAATGCTAGGCACCCTTCTGAGTGCCTGTCAGAAATTAAGTACTCAAAGATCATGGAAGGACAGAGAACCAAAGTAATACCTTCGAAAGAATGGGTTACAAGCTGACAGAAGTGCTTCAGTGGTCATCCAGAGCCTGTTTTCAGATCTCCCCTACTTCCTTCCCCAGTGCATCACAGAATAAAGTCCCCGGGCCTTTCCTGGTGCTGTGTTCCTTCCTGACACACAATCCTTGTGGTGAACTGTTAGATTTTGTCTCATCCTATGTCCAACAGATGGAAGAGTCAAACATGGCAAACAGAACCTGTGTATTCCATGAGTACAGAGACAAACGGCCCCATAGCCCCAGGGTTTTAAATCAGGTGTATTCATATGTGAAGTTTCATTTTTTGGAGTCCTGTTAAGAGATGTGGAGGCTGGACTCGGTGGCAATCAGTCACCATCGGCCCACACAGCAATTTTAAGTTACTTTAACGCACTGTTTTCCTTTATCCCCTCACTGGTGGTTCACCAGGGCGCCAGCACGCTGACTAATATGTGTGGTGCTATTGGTGGCTGCTTAGAAACCCCCAGTTTCCCAGATTCATGCAAATTGTATTATTTTGACTCCCACGGATGAGGTGTGACTTCTGTTAACTTTTTCCTCCCAAACTCCTTTCTTTCTTTGTCAAGCTCTCAAAACACTTCTCAGTAGGACTCAAAAAATAACCAGGATGTTATTAGAGTGTATGTATATATCTTTATGCATAATGCAATCCATAAATAGCATGTCCCTTTTCTATTTGAAATTATATATGAAGCATTAAATATAAGAGAGTATTTTGTTTTTGCTGGAGTTTAAATATAGTAACCAAGAATTTTCTGAAAACATTCACCTGAACACTGCCCTGGATATAGCAATCCTTCCTTAAAGGATAGATAGAAAGATTGTTATTTTTTTCATTGTCAAAGGACCTTTAAAAATACCACTAAGCCCCATCACTACGTGCTAATAGGTGTTATGGTGCAGATATAACATGTCTGCCAAAAGTTTCACGTGTACAGAAGCAAGGCTTCTGGAATGAGAGTGATCATGTCGGTGAAACACTCACTAGTGGGTCAGTCTGTTGCTGAATTGTACTTCAAGGAGCTGGGCCCCCGGGGGGAAGGTGAGCCACTGGGTGTGTGACCCAGGAGGGCACACACTCGTCTCCAGGTCTTCTTTTCTCTTTCTATTGTGTGGCTGCTCTGAGCTGAGCTGCATTCTCAGCCATGCCTTCCACAGTGCCCTCTGTGCCCTGGAGCCAGCCATGGACGGGACTCTCTGACACCATGATTCAAACACTAGTTTTCAACATTCTTTCAGGCCAATGCTGAATGTACTCATTTTTATGAGTTACAGTAGCTTCTACCGAATGTAATTCTCAATTGTAAGGGAGGCAAGTAAAGCATCTATCTCTGGAGGAGAGGTTGATCATGTAAAATTTAGTTTCTCAAAGTATCCCAGTTTATTCTGATTTCTTCTTTTGAGTATACAAAGTATGCAGTCTAAAAGTATATACTGCATCCCCATGATTCTCTCTCTCTCTCTCTCTCTCACACACACACACACACACACACCTTGCACATCAGTTCTTTTGCTTTATTTCCACTGCCTTTTGCTAGCATAAACCTAATCTAGGCCTTCATTATTTCTTATCAATGATGATAATTCCCTTTCCTCCATATCTCTGCCTTTGGTTTCTTCTTCTTCCTCCTTTCCAGCTCCTGAATTTACCACATGTAACTGGAATGAATCCTCTAGGCAGAATGAAAGAAAATTGCTGATATTTGGCTGTTTTGAGTTCTTGTGGCAGGGAGAGAAGGAGAGAGAGAATGAATGAATTCCATATGGTTCACCGTAAAGTAACACGTGTCATTCCTGGCCTAGAAATCATTACCGTTCTCTATTATTTTTATGAAACATATCTGGACTCCTCAGCATGACCCACAGCAGCATGCTCTGTTAATAACAGACCCTGAAATTGAATGCTTGAGCAGGGTTTGAAAACTCCGATGCCTGCAGGCATCAACTACAGGGCGGATGTCTGACATGACGTGCAACTTGCTCGGGAGCAGCACACAAGGGTACAGAGGCCAAGAACAGCCCGCCCTCTCTGAAAGAGCTAGTCCAGCAGATTGCTTCCAAGTTCTAGATTTCTGACCTTTAAGAAGCAGGAAATTTGAGTTTTATCTGTAATATTTTTATTTTTCAGTTGGGAGAGAAAACATATAGTATAGGCTTTGCATTAAATTCTTTTCAGTGTGATCAGCTGCTATATTTCTGTACCTCTAGAATTCATGTTTAAACTGAACCCTCAGCGCAAGGACATAATCAAGCAGAGCCGCTGAGAGGTCATTAGACCACTGAAGTGGGATCCAGGTGAGTGAGATTAGTGACCTAATACAAGCCCTGAAGATGTTGGTTTTGCCTTTTCTGTCTTTGTTTTGACTGGAAATACCAAGAAGGAGCTTTTCTGTGAAATGGTAGACGGCCAAGAGATGATGAGAGTAGAAGGGACAAGAAAAGAATCCAGGTGTGTTAGTACATGGACCAAATCCTTATGAGTAATGTGACCAGTATACACTGTGAGTATGCAATATTAAAATTGAGAAGGTGGCATTTATAAGGGAAACAACTTCATTGGATACCAGACCTACCAACACCTTCATATTGATCCTTCAGTTCCCAGAACTTCGGGAAATCAATTTCCATTCTTTATAAATCACCCATTCTGGTATTTAGTTAAGTAGTAGCACCAGACTGAGACCCTAGCCAATTTGACAATCCGAACAATCATTTGACAGCAAAGCAGAACACATTTATAAGGTGGTATTGGACCTGTAGGGTTGTGAGGTCTGGCTTCTTCCTCTTGACATTTCTGTCACTGGATCAGAATATGCTTGAATTTCAGACAAAATGAGACACTCTCCTTCCTCCTGGCTTCACTCCTGTGATGTCCTCTGCACTGAATTCCTTTTCCTGTCTTCTTCAGTCCTTCTCCCGATCTCAACTCCAACGCACAAATGTACGACAAGGCCCTGGGTGGTTTGCTGGCCGTTGGTGAAGTTGTCACCCAGGTCCTAGGTGTCACTCAGAGTTCCATGCCCCTCAGGTACCTATTTTATGGAGCGCATAAGGAAGCTGCTCTCTCACAAGAGCCCAATGTCCCTTTCAAAGAATTAGGCCTCATAAACTCAGGTCCACCAAGCACAATTTCCCTTTTGATGAGCTGATTTAAGATTTTAATTAAGTTCAAAAAATTCCTTCATTACTGCCATATTCTGTTGTTTCCGAAGCACAAGTTGGTAAGTACGGGCTCAGCTGTCTTTCACTCAAGTTTATGTTTTGAACTCTTCACCCTGTTGAATGTCTCTGGTACAGTTCCCGGTGTTGCAATGTGATCAAGTTAAACCAGGGCTCTTGGTGGAGGGGCAGTGAACCAAAGGTTCCTCCCTCACAAATAGGCTGTGGTGCTCTGGTGAGAGGAAGTCTGTCCCTGTCTCCTTTTACCTTCTGCCCCATGACAACATGGAGTGAGCTGTACCTCCCAGGGCACCCACAGCAGAAAGAAGAGTGTGTGGACATCCTGCCTTTACCTGATAGTTTCTAGGCACTGTGACAAAGTAAATTTCTGTTGTTTGTAAATTTCTTAGTGTTAAGTGTTTTTCTTAATATGACAGCAAGGGACTGAAACACCTCTGAATATGACTGTATTTGGAGGCAGTGCCTTTCAAAAGGTGATTAAGTTTGAATAAGTTTATTAGGATAGATTATAATCCAATATGATTGGTATCTTTATAAGAAGAAGAGATGAGTAGATTAGTATTGGGAGGCACAGGTGAAAGACCTTGCAAAGAGAGAGGAAATCAGGCATTGATAATCAAAGAAAAAGGAATTGGAAGAAATAAATCCTGCTCACCCCTTCACCACTGATGTATAGACTTAATTTGACTTAATCTTCATTGGCACATATTTGTAGTACATGATGATTACACTTTTCGTGCAGAGTTGGTACACGTACATAGCACAACTTCATTCTTCTTTTCACTTTCTTCCCTTCTCATTCCCCCATACCCATGTTTATAGTAGCCACACTGAAATAGCTAAGCCTTGGAAACTGCCTGTATGTCCCTCAGGAGATGATGGGTAAGAAAATGCATCATGTAAGCATGGTGAAGTACTACTCTGCTATAATGGAGAAACTCGAGGCATTGGTAAGAAAATGGCTGCAACCTGAGATCACGATGGTACATGAGGTAATGGTGACACACAGGCAGGTGAGTGACACAGAGGCAGGTGAGTGACACAGAGGCAGGTGAGTGACACAGAGGCAGGTGAGTGGAGTAGTTCGATGCTGTTCAGACCTAAACAATAAGACCCAAGCCCTGCTCAGATGGGTACACAGCTGGGAAGGGATGTGGCTTCTTCTCTTAGTCCTCATGAAATGTTATCAGAAGCTGGGAAGATTCCAAGTGGAACTGGTGAAATTACCCAGAGTTTAAATGAAAATAAGACATTTATCCCAGAAAAGCATCCTCTGATGGCGAGTTTCTGTAGACAAACAAATCTTTTGATTCATCATCCCTTTGATAGTTCTACATTTAACTGTAATGTTGCGGTGGAAGGACATTATATAAGTCAGTCTTGAAAAATTCACCGAACTTTGAAATGAATGATTCTCCAGGTGAATTGAAGTTCTGTACCATGCTTCCCCAAGCCCTTCCTTTCACTTTCCTTTTGTTTTTAAAACTTTCAGTCCTCTTGAATCTTTCCCTGTTTTTTCATTTTTTTCATACAGTGGTTTCTGTCTAATAGAACACTGAGAAAATAATTTGATTTTTGCAGTTATTTTTCCTCTTTTAGAATTAAAAAATGAAGGTGAGGAGGATCAACAAGGATGTTTCCTTCACACAACCAAGAGACACAGTTGCAGTGGAGGGACAAGGAAGGCCTGAAGGATCAAGCAGAAGACACTCCTCTTCTAAGGACAGTTTCTAGTTCCACAAACAGGAGCAGCTGGTCTTCTCTATGGAGTCATCTTTGTGGTTGTGTGCACGGCTATGTTCAGATAAATTCTTCCAGCTAGTGATACTTTAAAAGAGAGGGTGTCTATGTTGTCTAGGAGAGGGAAGTCACCACATTATCCCTGTATAGTAAGGGACACTGTATCTTTCATTCTGCCTAGAGGACTCATTCCAGTTACATGTGGGAAAAGGACTTCACTTTCCTGTTACAATCCATCATGGCCACTGAAGCAGGCATTGAGGTGTCAGAGCCACTTGGAAAGATGGACAGTGTTGGTTAAGGTGCTTTGAGGGAGAGGAGACATAGGGAGGAAGCACAGAGAAGGAAGAATAGGTTTCTTTCCACGTCAAGCTACATGAGGAAGTACACTATGGGAAGAAGATCGGTTTCCCTGCTAAGGCTTTGCTTTCATTGTATAACCATATAGTTCTACATCTATAGATATCTCCTTATTCATATATATATGATCAATTAGAAAGAATCAGGCCAGTATGTATTCTGGTTACTATGGAGATGAAAGTGAAGACTAAGGAAAACAAGAATTTCAGTGTTTGATTGTTAAGATTTTGTTACCATTCTTGAATTTTTAGAAATTTCTTAAATTGCTTTAATTAGAAGCATTTAACACCTACTGTGAAATGGGTTTGATTATGTCTAGACAAGCAGAGAATGTTGAATGTGTGTCTTTGTTGCCCCACAGATGTGTCTATTTTTCTGCTTTGCAAAGACAGAAGCTCTGAAAGCAGAGTCCACTTCCTGAGCAGTGACAAGAAGTCGAGTACTGCACTAGTGAAAGTACTTAGTCTTCACGTTTGGGTAAACAAATAAGAAGGTTAAGTGAAACCACTGAGAAGACACAAACAAGTGACAAAATTACTTCTGTGTGGATGAATCAGCATATTTGGGGGCTGGCGATGTATGTGTACGCTGCAGTACTCCTAAGAGAAGAAAAATAAATGAAGAACTTTTGAAGTGTTCTCTTTTATTAACCTGTTTTGCATCCTTGGAACTGTAAACCTCTGTCCTGGGAAAGTCCTGTGAGGTACTGTGTGATACCCTCCCCAGTCTTCTCCCGACGAATGTCATGAGCATGGCAGGGGAGAATGGGGCCTGGCTGGTATTATTTCCAAGCTCCCAGAAATGTCCACATAAGGCTGTTAAGGTTAAGGTCAAGGTCAAAGGGCAATGTCAGCATCCCTGCCTGAATCCTTCTGCCTTTCCCCATTTCCACGTGTGATCTATCAGTCCTTTTGATTCTTAACATCTTTTTCGAATTTCTCTATCCCTTTCCTCCTCTATGCCTGCCCGTGCAGCCTCACCCTGCTCTGGAGCACTACATGTGAAGTCTGTGCATCCTGCTGTTGCTCACGATGGACTAGTTTCCTACTTTTGAATAGAATGGTATTTACGAGACATAAATCTGACCACATCCACTTCCTCCTTGGAGTACTTTCCAAAGGTCTTGTCTTGCTTGGCATGACAACAAGATGCTAATAGACTGCACAAGTCCCTGGGGATCTGGGCCCTGCGCATGCTCCCCTCAGTCGTGTCTGTGTCTTCTTGGACCTCTGCACGCCCAGCGTCTGCAGCCCCCGGCTGCCTTTCTCCTCCACGGACATCTCATGTTCCCTCCTGCTGCATGTGATGTCTCCTCTTGTCCTGCTTCCTGCCAGTCACTCCTTCATCTCATCCCAAGTGCTGGTTCCGTGGGGGAACCACCACACTGACATCAGGCTGGACCTCTGTGTCCTTGTGTGATGCCTCATACTTTTTCTTCAAAATACCTTTTACAGCTTATAATTATAAATTGTGCTTTATGGACTTTTTAAAAAAACTTTTTGAGACAGGGTCTCAGTTTGTAGTTCAGGCTGGCCTGAGCTCAGCCTCAAACTCACATCACAGCAATCCTCCTGCCTCTGCCTCCTGAGTGCTGGGAATTGCAGGCGTGAGCCATCACGCCCGGCACTGTGGTATGTGGTACTGATCGCTACTGGGGTGAGTCTCCATGCCCATGTACTGTATGTGGTTTCCAGGGATCGAACCCGGGTCCTTGTGCTTGCAAGACAGGCACTGAAACCACTGAGCACAAATGCATGCAAAGATTAATTTCTTCCTCTATCCAACAGTATTTAGCTCTTGGGATTTCATTTACATACATGGATCTTGTTACGAGTTACTCTCAGGGTTTTTTTAATTTCCTTCCAGGCCTTTCAGGTAAATACTATTCTTTCTTTTTAAAAAAAAACTATGATTTTTATGAGGGCATATTTGCAGTAGATAATGTTTACAGTTTTTGTGTGGGGTCAATACATGTATATAACATATCTTCCTTTGTCTTTCATGTCCTTTCTTTCTCCTCTTGATCTCTGGATGCCCTTCCTTCCCATTTGAGAAAGAGTTGGATCTACTTTCTATTATCTATTCTTTATTTTGCATGTTATTTATATTTTGGATTTTTTATGTAAGAGAAACCATGCAATTCTTAAGCTTGTGTCTGATTTATTTCACTTAACGTTGCAGTCCCAAGTTTACAGCAGAACCATCCATCACAGGTAGGTCTTGGAGGCAGCCCTCTCTCTGCTGCCCCCCGACACTGCAGTGACCTCCGATTGTGACATCTGGGTCACATCTCAGTGTGATCGTCCCCAGGGTCCTACGGACCTGTTTTTAAGAGTTGGTTTTCCTTTGGTTGCATCAGAGAAAGTTGCTTTCCAACCCGTTTGGTTTTTATGCCTGTTAGATCAGGTGTGATCAAAAATCACGGAGAATATTTAAATGTTTTTGAATTAGAGTAGAAGACACATTGCCATTAATTCTCCTCAAAATGCCCCCTTTTTCTTCTAGTACACTTATCCCTGCATTCTTGGTTTTATGCAGCAGTTCTGGAAGTCCTTTTCTGTTGGGTCTTTAATTTCATGGCCATGGCTGCCTTGATGGCATGAATTGATGCCGAATGTTTACTTTTCATGATCATTTTGACTTTGAGGAAGAGGAGAACCAGAAACCAGGTGGTGGCAGGTCTGGTGATTAAGGTGAGTCAGGCACATGGCCCTTGTTTTTGACAGAAGTTGCCACACCAGAGTCAAGGTGTGACAGGTGGCACTGTTGCAAGGGAGGGTGAGCCCCTTTGCACACCTCTCAGGTTGTCTTACACATGTCATTTCTTTACGTTGTAAGAAGCCTTCCCAAGAGTAACCCTTCACTATGGTGTTCCCGCGTGCAAGCTCAGTTCCCACACTTTCATCAAGGTTGGTAAAACCCACAGTCAACATCCCTTGGTATTGACCTTGAACGACACGCTTGTCTGCAGGGGGAGTGCCAGGAGGTTTCCCTTAAGAACACTGGGCCATAGTCTCGGGACCGTGACCACAAACCCTAGTTGTATCTTCTGTGATGATATTTCTTAGAAAGCTGGACTCGAAAGCAGCATGATGAAGCGATGCCAATGAAACTGACGAACGTTATTACTTTTCTTCCACAGTCAAAACACACAGAACAAATTTCACACTTCCTCACCTCTTGTTGAAATTTGTTTTTAAAATGTTTTGAGCAGAACCATAGTCGAGGCTTTTTCCACCCTGTTACTACAGCTTAATCACCACTTCTTGTACTAAAGATCCCTGCCTTGCTGTTAAATGACACTCAGAAGCAGTATTCAACATACACTTTGATGGCACCATGTACTTGCTGGAGCGGGAGTGCTTGTGTTCCTTCAAAATCTGTTCGTCACCACTGGCCTCTGTCAAGGCTTTGGTATTAGGAAACAAGGCCTCAAAGGTTGACTAAGCCATGAAGATGGGGGTCTTGTGAATGGGATTAGTGGTCTTAGTAATGAGGCTAAGAGAAACTCCTACCCTCTTTCACCATGCAAGGGCGTTGTAAGAGGGGTGATGCAATGCACCAGGAAGGTGGCCTTTACCAGATAGCACACCTGCTTTGATCTTGGGCTTTCCACCCTCCAGGCTGGTGATAAATTAATGTCTGTGGTTCATATCCTGGTCAGTCTGGGGTATTTGTTACGGAAGACGAGATAGACTAGGACTAGTGCCCTGTGCCCGCTGCAGTCTGGAAGGCAGCAGTTGGCAGTCCTGCCTAGAACTTTCACTCAGCTAACCTGCCAAGAGGCTGTGGTGCCGCAGCGAACCTGGCTCTCCTACAGGACATGGCTGTCCCCGGATTGCCGCAGAGTGTCACAGACAGCTGCAGCCAGAATTGCCTGCAGTGTCTTCTCAGCAGGAGGCAGAACCAAGAGCCCTATCTATAGCCGTCCATACCGGCTGGGGGCTGCTCTCCTGCTCTCTCCCAGTTCCGAAGATCCCGTCCTGGCCAAGTACGGGCGGGTTCCCTTCCACAGGTTGCCTGTCTCATCAAAAGCTATGGGTAAACACACCCAAGCCCCTGGTGATTTGCCTCTTCTTGAGAGTCAAACATATTTTCAATGTTTTCTCATCGACTTCCAATGAATGACAGTCTTCTGTCTGTAGTGAACTTTCAAAACTCACTAAAAAATTACCACTCATTTAAAAATAAATTCAGAAATTCAATTTGCTTTTTTATTTCTAGACTGTTTACTCTTCCTGAGGAAAGAGGAATAATTTTGAGGCAGCTGATCCCCATTTGGGTAGTTTTGAAAATGTTGTCCTTCTATATATGGTTGAGTTATGTATTTTCCATAGAATTTCAGGCCCTCCAAGGTTTTGTACTATTGTGTTCATGAGCACACCATTTCTCTGTATTAATGTGTATTGCTGCAAAAATGAATACAAAAGCAGAAGTCAGAAATAAGTGAAACAAGCTCCTACCTGACTCTGAGGGCCGAGTCCAGCCCTCCACACAGAAGTCTCGTAAACACTGCTAGACTAGGAAGTTTGACCAGGAGCTGGATTATTTATTTCTGCTGTCTCTTCTAATATCAAGATTTTATACAACTCTGATCTGGCCTGAGTAGTGTAAAATCATGGTCTCATCTATTGACATCCTTTTTCTTTGGGTAGAGAAGGAAAGAGTGTCTGCAGAGGCTGCTTGCCGCCTCCTGCCTGGTGTATTTTTTCTTTTGACTTGTATAGGGAAGATTAAGCCTAATGTGGCTCAAAGAACAATTAATCCTTTTACTGTGTGTGACAGCTAGCCAATGTTGGGACGTGGCCAGCTGATGGAAGCACGTAGTGTTGGAATTTAGAATCCAAATGTAAAATACGGTCTTGCCTTTTTTATTTTCATCTATGTCTTAATTATTGCTCTTTTCTGTCAGAAGGATTTTCCAGTGAAAATTTTCATTTTAGAGGTCAAGCCCTTCTTTGCTTTATTTTAAACCACATTTCAGATTGCACAAAGAAAGATATCACAGTGGAAAATTAAACTCTCTTGATCTTCACGGTGCAATACAGTTTTTAAAAAATGACAGAATGAAAATTTCATAGGTTTCTCAAGACCCCAGAAAAATGTAACATAAAAGACCTAAAATACAGTGGTATTGGCCACTGTCTCACAAGCCCAAGGTCACAAGTTCCATCCCTGGTACTAAAAAACAGCAAACAAAAGCCTAAATTTCTATTTGAATTATAGCATTGAAACTCTAAACAACCACTAAAACAATGTCATTATTCTTGTGGAGTCACCACTTGAGGATGTGCCTGAGGTTGGAGTGAAAATCATTGGTCCGTCCGAGGCACAGCCCATCTGGACTCGAGTCAGAGTCCTTGTTCATGTAAAGTGAATATCGCACAGGGAGGAGGTGGAGAAGAGAGCTAACGAGAGAGCATCTGACGGTGTGGCCTGAGGAAAATGAAAACATTTCTGTGAAAATTCCCCAATCCACCTTGACTGGCTCTTGTCCTTTAAAAAGAGCTCCTTTATTCCCAGCTAAGTCTGGAAATGTTCTATCCCATACTCTTCTAAAAGATTCCTTTCTGGGTAAGCAGAGCCTGTATCTGTACTATTTCCTCTTGGTGCTTTCTTAAACTACAGAATCTATCAAATTTCTTTTTTATTCCACAAAAGGTGGAGCAATATATATGTGACAATTTTTGTATTTGTTTGATCTTTTCTTATGGTGCATCATTTGAAATAGTTTCCTTTTTGAAAACATTCTGGAAAACCCTTATGACATTGCTTTCTCCTGAGGCACTACCTTAACCCTACAGCTAATTCTCAACCTACTCAGATGAATTTCAAGAGCTTTTCCTATTTACTATGTAAAAATGCTGCATTTTGATGGCTCAAGGATAGTGTAAGTTCTGCACTGTCATATTCAAACATCCAGTTAGCACTTTGAGGATAATATTACATGTACTGTTGTAGCTGAACTCTCTGGATAGGGTACCAGGATTTCTCTGGCTTGGTTTCTGGGCTGTACTACTTACTGACTCGAGTGTATTTCAGACAGTGTTCCATGCCTTGGTTTCTCTTGAAAAGAAACAGGAAGGGGGATTCTCACTTGATATCTTCCTGAACATTTGCAGGTTGATTTAGATAATACTTTCCTTGTGGCCTAAGTTCCGCCAGAAAGAATTTTAAAACACCAGCAATGAAAGCTACACCAATGACTGCAAAGTACTTCTCACTTACTTTAACCCAATATTAAGCTATCTGCATAATCAGTTTACTAAATCTTTCTAAGTTATGGGAATAACAAGATCATAAAACATCTTTGTATGACCTTTTTCCAAAGAGAAGACAAAAGGACACATTAAATAGTTCAAAATGAGCTCTTCACATATACAAGAAAGTCAGGCATTGTGACAGAGCTCTTGGTCCGCACGAACCTCTAAGAGTGAAGATATGGGTTTCTCCATAGTTAGCACTAGTGGTGGGCCAATTTGGAAATACTTGTATTATCTACTTTATTTGCTCTAATGATATAAGGGGAAGAGATATAACTTCTAAACCTTCTAAATATCTGAAGCATGAGTTCATGTTCTCTAAAAATCAAGAATGAATTCTAGGAATGGTAGAAATTAAGAGTAGGAAAAGCTTATTGAGATATAGCTTCTGCTTAAGAGAACAAAAGGGGAATTTGAAAGAAGGCTGGTCACCAACCTCTCTTGATAGGGGGCTTTTATGGACAAAGCCATGAGGTAAAGTGGCACAAAACTATAGCTAACCAGTTTCATCACAAGTGTAGTAACTCAGGTAATATTAATTAAGTGGGGATCCAATGGAAAAGCAAGTCAAATAGTTGTAAGGTAAAAGGATTTTCAATCAGGAGCTCTTCCTGGAAGGGGTGGGTTAAGACCTTGGTCCCCAACCCAAGTCTAAATTGATACCAATTTAGAATATCAGTCACCATTTATCCTGCATGGGTGTGATGATTTCCTCTCCTTTTTTAAGGCTGGCCTTCAGTGACTGTGTCTCCACCATCCTCCATGTTGCCTTTTTTGAGGGCTGGCCCAGTATAACTGCTGATAAAATATCTAAGTTACTTATCTACAATACTAATACTCTCTTCCTCTACTTTTTGAGTTATTTTAAGCCACAGAAAGGTAGTTGGAGAGAAATATAAGATCTTACAAGAGTCAATAATGCAATTCTAGGGCAAGGGATTTAGCTCAGTGTTTCTGGCACCCTGCCTTGCAAGCACAAGGGCCCTGGTTTGATCCCTGGTAACCATATATATAACAATGCCGGGCATGATCACTCATGCCCACCAGCAGTCAGTACCACATACCACTGTGCTGGGCTTGGTGGCTCATGCCTGTAATCCTAGCACTCGGGAGGCAGAGGCAGGAAGACTGCTGTGATTTCCAGACTGAACTACATAGTGAGACCCAGTCTCAAAAAAATAATGCAATTCAACTCACTATCTATAGAAAATTCCCATAGTTATACTTCCTGTTGAGCAAATTTAGTACTGAAGTTTTAAAAAAGCAACACCAATCCAAAGCGGTGACCTCTGTTTCTGGGTTTTGAAGCAGAGTTCTTCTAAGACGGGGAGAGCCCATAGAGAGCGGCATCTAGAATGCTTAACAGAAGCTCACAGGTGCGGCCTTGGTTAATTCTGAACCTAGCCTGGTGGAAGCATTTAGAGGGGAGAAGCTGTGTACATTAGGAAGCGGGCACTGATGCTCCATAAATGCAGAGGGGGCTGCTCATGGAGGCACAAACAGACTCACCATGGAGGTCTGCTCCTTAGGGATAATCTTGGCTCCTCTTGAAGGTACACTAAAAGCTAACCATTCAGCTGTTTCCTAGATAGGACTTCAAAGCCTGTCTTTAGTGGATGCTTTCCTACTTGGGAGTGCCTGGCCTGCAGTCATATTCTTAAACATAAATATTACTAAACAAATAGCAGTGCTTTTAAGTTCTCTCAGACTGTGAATAATTAGTGATAGTTAACTGGAGTTTGCCTTTGTCTTCTGTACAAAGCTACATTTCCATGGCATTTCCAAAGCTCATTTTCCTCTGAGACGCAAGGCTGTCGTAGAGCATTTGTTCCTTCATCCATTTATTACCTAAGGGGCTGTTAGAGATCACTGCATGCAGCAGCTTCCTGCATTTTGACCTCTTAACCATGGCAGGTGTGCATTTCTCAACCTGTGCTATCTTTTGTTCTGGCTGAGAAGATGGACAGTAATCAGGTGATTCTAGCCCTGCATTACATGCATTTGGGGAAGGTCAGGAGTCGGAGTGGAAAGGAGGGGAGTGTAGATGAGCCTCGAGGATGTTAGGTGTATTCCAGAGGGGAGGACGGCCGACCTGAGAACTGAGCAATGAATATGAATGAGACTGATGAAAAGGGGGAGATGAAGGAGAGATATTTATCCCTCGCAGCCTCAAAAGTGCAACCTGTTTCCACAGTAACACCAGTTACACCAGTCCATTTGAGTTTATGTATGTGTCCTTTTTTTTTTTCCCTCATAACAACCTTATAAGGAAACTATTGTCACTGTTTCATCCTTTCCCTTTTTTTCCCAGGTACTGGAGATTTGATCTAGTTCCTTTGCACTGAGCAACAGCCACCGCTACTTTTTATGCTGCATTTTGAGACAGGTCTCTTAATTTGCTAAGTTGCCCAGGCTGGACTCAAATATGGGGCCTTCCTGCCTCAGCTTCCCACAGTGCTAAGATTACAGGCATGTGCTACCACACCCGGTTTTTGCTGCTGTGATAAGGGTGAAGTAAGGTCTATGGAGTTTTTTCGTTTAAAGCCTCCCAGTCAATGAGTAGATGAGTCTGTGTTCAAAGCCACATTGCTCTGACCACAGAACTTGAACTTTTTTCCTCTTGATATATCTTGGCTCTTTGGTCTCCCAAATTAGCCAATTAAATTGGACATGGATAGAATTTTGATTTAAGGACATCAACTGAAATGAATAAAATGAAGGACCCAATGCAATTATCAGTCTTGTGAATTCCACTGAAGAAAGGTACAGATACTGTGGTGGGTTAAAAGCTGGCATAACAGAAAACACACGTGCCCAGATGGGGTGTGTATAAAGGGCATGAATAGAGATGTCTGTTCAACAAAGATGAACAACGTGAGTTTTCAGAATTCTCTGGGGACAGAGACAGGACGTTGGTAGCTGACTCCTCGGTCCCAGTGTCGGAGGCTGGCATATTTTGTTATATTTTCTGTGGTCTGTCCAGGTGGGCCAGTTTCTGTTTCTTGTGGCCAAAAAGTTCTAACCAAAACACCTCTTATGAGCCAGACACAGTGTTTATAATACTCTCCTGTCCAATGTATTCCTCTGAATTGGATAAGTACTATAGTGAGCTTTATTATTCGTGCTTGTTAATAATTCATAGAGAGAAATCACAGAACTTGCTAAAAAGTAATGATTTGTTAAATACTAAAGCAAAAATTTGGGTTCCAAGGATCTTTATTCCAAGCACTATGCAATACTATGCGCAATACTTTGTGCAATACAATGCACAAAATCACGTATCATATTGTAAAATGGGATTTGGTCAGGAAAATGAATAGCTATAACTGTATATTAAAAAATAGAAAAAAAATTTTTCCCAGGAATGTGCTTGATATTTCTCTTCCTTTATTTCTCATTTTAGCAGCCAGGATACAGACACACGAAATATGAAATCAGACCTATTTGGTTCTACGCACATTTTTAAACAAGTTGTTTATTTATGAGCACATGTTTGCAGTGTACAGCGTTCACGTTCCTTGTGTGGAGTTGGTGTGTGTATGTAACACATCTTCATTCCTCTACCCACTCTTCCTCCTCTCCCTTCTGGCCTCTCTACCTTTTATTTTCCTTTCAGTTTAAGGGAGATTAAACTCCATACTTTCTATTATTTATCTTTTACTTTGCAATTTATTTATAATTTGGATTTCTTATATGCTTTAACACTTCTGAGTGCATTTAGCGGGGAAAACTTGCAATTTAGTTTACAAGATTGTTGGAAGGATTAAATAATATAGTATAAGTGAAAAGACTGCACAGCGCTCCAGGGGCTGCTTCTCCCCCCCCCCCGCACCCCATTTCTCCATTGGACCCCTCCTCCTTGCTACTTGCTTTCCCTCTTTCTTTCTTCTCATACTCTTGCCTTCAAATAGTCCTTTTAGCAACACTTCAGGGATTATGTTTCAGGAATCACTTTAAAGGGAAATGAGCAACACGTTCCAGAGAGTTGAGCAGTGAGAGGCGCAAGGAAGGCCAGGGTGAAGGAATTCCCTCCCGATGCCCTGTTTCTCCCGAGCCACGTCAGGGGAATGGCAGAGGTGCGCTCATGCGCCATCTTTGCCTCCAGTGTTTGCGATCTTTCTTCTGTGTTTGACTCGAGAGCAAGGCGTGGTTCCCAGGGAAAGTGTGCGTTTGGCTTTGGACGAAGGCCTCAGAGCTTTTATCATCCCCTTAGAAATGCTTGGTTAACCTCTGAGAGGCTCCCGGGGGCTCCACAAGACCTGTCTTGAGTCATCAACAAGAGTGTTTTGGAAGAGCAGATGAGCTAGGCGTCAGCAGGGATGGAGGGTGTTTAGAATCATGCCAGAGTGGGTCGTAGAGTGCCAGGTCTGATCAGGAGTAGAAGGCCCCCTGCTGTGGCTCCTAAATTGTCAGGCTGGCTCTAAAAGACCAGGAGAGGATAGTGAGGGTGGCCAGGGCCTTCAGAAAGAAGTAATTGAAATCTCCTATCGCCCACTTAGAACAGGGTTTATCTGGAGTCAGCGTGGTAGAGCTGGGCGTCCCCTAAGCAGGACGGGTGCACTGCACAGCTCCTCGGGCACGATCTGCACTGTAATCTATGTGAATGTCACTCCTGGGGCTGCAAAGCTTGGCAGATACCTCCAGTCCAGTGCCTCATTTATAGTCTAAGGAGCTGCAAGACTCAGAGAAGACATGTCCCTGCCTCGAGCAGTAGCAGAGTTGAACCTGAAGCCAAGTTTCTCCACTTTCCTTTCAGAATCTTTCAACTAAATTTATCACTCCAACTGCAAAGTGCAAATCTTTTAGGAAGGTGTAGTGGTTGCAAAGAATCTGTGTGTGTGTTTTCCAGTCTCTGTACTGTACACTAAAAGTACAGTTATGTTCATGTACTAGTTTTCCACAATTTCTTACAT